>CM045492.1:17224526-17441232 GCA_024704745.1 Rosa lucieae | reverse complement strand
ATTTTTCGGCGTCAACATCGTAGGAAAGCTGTGAAATTGGTAATTATGCTTCGTTGTAATCGAGATATCTTTCCGTTATGTCACTGCGCCAAATGGAGTAGCTGATAGAGTACTCTTTGCTAGTTGGTGCATGCTAGAATACATATACTTTATAGAGACTCCTGATATTATTTTGGGACGTTTTCTAGATGCTTATTGTAATCAGGGGTTTAGGCTCAACGTCCCACCCTTGTATTCGGCAATTTCATTAATCAAGGCTTGAGGGCAGCCGCACCAGCCTTTTATTTCAAAAAAAAAAGAAAAATACGAAGAGCTAATTGTAACCGAAAAAAAAAAATACGAAGACCTAACTGATAGATTATTTTTCATTGCTTGAGCAGCAATTACACTTCAAATGCATAAACTATTCATGATCGATCTCTATCATGAGCGTCTAAGTTGTCTGTACTACTCGTAGTAGCTGTTTGGCTCCAAAACCAGCTGGTGTGCAAACAGTCTCTTTTGAGAGTGTGGTTGCGCAGGCGTGCCAGCACTGTGGGGTGCAGTCGTCGGGGTAGTCCCTTGACCTGACTTCTTCTTCAAGCGCTGTGGACGAGGAGAGCACCAACCTCGTCACATGGTTCTTCTCTTGCCTTTCGGGAAAGGACTTTGGATGTGATCTCTTCGCGTTCACCGTATCGATACTTAGTGTTGTAGACTAAGCAGAGCAATCACTGGGAAGTTGTGAGAAAGCACGGGTTTTGCTAAAGCGTGACTTTAGCTTCACTGGGTGCGAGGGCGTTACCCTTGCTTCACTGGGTGTATCGGTGGCAGTAGTACTGGCAGTCGGCTCGCGAGGAGACTGGGACTGGAAGTACTGTCGTCTGGTTGATCTGGTGAGGCTGACAGTCGGCTCGCGAGGAGACTAGGACTGATTGGCGGTCACCGGGTTTCAACGAGGTTGAAGGTTTGCTCCGGGGAGGCTTTATAATCGCTGGGATTCTTTGTTTCGAGAGAGGCCTTTGATTTCGCCGCTTAACCCTGTACTTATACCCTAGGGTTTCGACTGCTCCTTGCCTTAGAAGGATTCTTAATTGAAGTTTCCTGTTTAATCTCTACTACTCGATCTCAATAAGATCTCGTCTCCTTACGAATCACGGCATGGGCGAAGCTATAACCCAAACCCGAGTGGTTTTATTTTTGGGCCGCAGGTATCGGCCCACTAGCTGGAACCCACTAAAGGATCTTACCAAAAATACTTTTGGGCTCAAACATTGCCCCCCAGGCCCCGAAATCAGGCCCGCTAGAGTGTAACTGATTGAAGGGGACTAGAAAGACGTGTCAGTCGCTTGAAATGATGCCATTAATGAAGGTCGCGTCCTTTCGTTTGTGAAACGCTTTCTGCCGCATCGTTTCCCTCACAAAATCTTTTATTTAAACCCACAGCCGCAACCCTGTCATGTCAGAAACCCTTCCAGTCTCTTAAACCAAGAAAAATCCATTTCTGCCAACATATCTCTGCAAACACCCAGAAATGGCTCCCCCAAAGAAAATCATCATCGACCAAGAAGAAGAGTTAAACAAAAAGGCTGCCCACTCTTGGGGGACTGACATCGGTGTTCGAATTCGTCTTCAAACCTCTATTCATCGACCCTTACTCCTTCGTTTTTCCGACCATCACACCGGGCTGGGCCCAGCACTGCAAGGCGTTATCCCGGACGACGCTATCCCTCTATACGGCCTTCCCATTCGCCGACCCATTCCAGTCCTCCGAAGGACCCCTGGAGATTTTAGTGGTTGGGGTGCCCAAAACCAACGAGCCAAAATAGGGAATTGGCCATCCTCTATCAGTGTACCGGAGACCTCCTGGTATCGCGAGACGCTGGCCCGGGATCTGGCTCGCTGGAACGCAGCAGGTATTACCCATACTATTGACCTGTGTTTTCATCTTCCTCGCGGTGGTAACCGCTCGCTGCTCGCTGCCTTCCTTTGTTTCTGGAATACTGCCACCAACACATTTGACTTCAGATTTGGTCAAATGAGTATTACTCTATTAGACATCCTCGCCATCACTGGTCTACCCATTGATTGCGAACCTTATGTGCATGGTCAATTTGATTCTGTCAACTTTACCTCGACCATGGCCCAGCACGGTCGCAGCGCCCACAGTGGCTCCTACCCGCGATGGTTGGTGTATTACAGCCAGGAACACAATTCGACCGGCAGAATTGCTTTTCTTGAATATTGGCTTTGTAAGTTCATATTCTGCACTTCTTCCTGTAAGCCCACTGGCACCTGGACCTTCTTAGCGACGGCCCTCTATAACGGCCGCAACGTCGAGCTCGGAAAAACGGTACTAGGAGCCCTCTACCGCATGCTATACCAAGCGACGATGCATCCATTAGAGACCAACCTATCCGGCCCTTTCTGGATTTTGGACTTCTGGATCCAGACTTACTTTCCATTCTTCCGCCGCGATGACATCCCGCTACTTCCACCGGCCGATCAGCTCCTAGGTCGATGGTTTTGCCGTGAGGCAAAGTACTCATCTCCCCCTTATTCTGAGTGTTTTTCCTATCTGTACTTACTGGACGAGATGCCATACTGAGACACGATTCTGGGCAGAAGATTCCCCTCTGTGCTTGAATATGGTTTTCTCCCTGGTGATCCTCGCTATACCAACCGCACTCGCCTGGCTTTTCGCCTCGCGATCTCGTGTTCAGACATCAGGATTCCCGCTGACGAACTCAGCTACGAGCTTTATGCACCCAACCACTTTGCCCACCAGCTTGGTCTTGTTCAATTGGTACCGTTCCCTCTATACGATGCCTGGAACTACAACACCTCTTGGCGCAGATTTGGGCCCCCTTCCGGGCCCCGGCAGCACAGAGCATGCTCACGCTAGTTGATCTCCCTGATTGGGCCAAGACCATCGAGGCTGTGGACGGAACCGAAGAAGGATACGAGATTTGGTGGGCAGAAGTCTCCGTCAATTGCTGGACTCAACTAGATGACGAACTCTTTGCAACTCTCTTCGGCGAGCTGAGGAACCCTTATCCTGTCGATATCGAAATGCTTGCTCGCTTCTCTGAAGACACTACTAGACCCCGCCTCTTCAAGTGGTCCGACGGGCGCGAGCCCCTCGCCCGGCCCAGGCTGGTATCGTGATTCGCGAACCCCCTCCAGAGGTAAGTACTGTAACTTTGCCCTCTATACACTTCCTCATTGCTCTCCCTCTACTCATACTTCTATGTATTAGGGGAGTGTGCCGCTCTCTGGCCGCCGCACGACCAGCGCTTCCCTGGCCTCCGGCCAATCTGGAAAACAGAAAGCAGTGCTCGCTGAGCCCGAAACTGGAAACTCTTCTTCTGATGACGACAACCCGCAAACAGTAAGGACCCTCTATCTTTAGGATC
The DNA here is from genome assembly GCA_024704745.1 of Rosa lucieae. Classification (NCBI taxonomy): domain Eukaryota; kingdom Viridiplantae; phylum Streptophyta; class Magnoliopsida; order Rosales; family Rosaceae; genus Rosa; species Rosa lucieae. Next base: position 17,437,837 of record CM045492.1, on the reverse strand, counting down.
ATATCCTGTGGGTTAAGTTCTAACTTCTTGATTTTGACAGGTCGCCGCTGCTTTGGCTCGTAAGCGCAGCCGCTCGGATCCTCGCACTGACCCCTAGGTAGGAGATGAACCACCGGCTGATCGATTGGTAAGAAGCAAAGAACTCACACGAGAAATTATCTATGCTTTCGCCCCAACTTCCATATCCTTTTCCTTCGCAGGTTCGTCGCCGGCCACTTGAACATGCTGGGGAAGGTTCTTCGGCCGCTAGTCAAAGAACAACTGCTTCATAAGCGCCAGTGCCCATGGGTCCCGAAAACCTTCCACCTCCCATCAGCACCGCCGGCGCCGCACACTCGGCCTCGATTCCTGTGCAGATCATAGAGGATAGTTCGCCCGAGCCGGAAGAAAGTGCACCCCTTCCAGATGCACTGCCTGAGGAGCCGATCGCTGTACAACCCCCGGCCGAGATATCGCTCAATCCTGATCCCGCCGAGAAAGTTCAAGAACCTGCACCGATACCAACTACAGACGAGCTTCCAGTCGCACAGGTAACCCCCATTTCAAAATCCATGCCTCATCTCTTGATTGTCTCTATATATCCTGATAATCTTTCCTCAACTGCAGAGTAATGCCCCTGAGGAGGACATCGTTGTCGCTGATCCTACTGAGCCCGCTGGTGAAGGCATGGTGGCTCAAGAGCCTGCCCCCCACGTTCTTGAAGTAGAAGCTGAGATACATGCAGCACCGGCACCAGACGCGGCCCCCATCGTCGAGCCTCAAGAAGTCCCTGCCGCGGCCGCTGTTGACACTAATGCCATTGCTAATGTTCCCCCTCCCGAGCCTCCTAACAAGCTGGAAAGGCTGGTTCGCGTACTCGAAGTGGCTCCTCCAGGAGTTATAGACGAAGCGAGGGACGGTCTGCAGCGACTTCTGGGTCCTGACATTTTATTGCCGGGCGCGCCTGCCAGAGTTCAAGAATATTTGATGGTGCTTCGCCGCGAACGCACCATCACTGAAGCTGAGTTTATTGAGATATATGAGCTGTTACAAAACCTCCCCGCGCGGATTAATGAGAGAACGACTGGGACTGCGCAGGCTAGGCAGGTTCAGGCTCACTATCGCGGCCTTGCACAACAAGCAGAAGCCTCTCGCGACTCTTTAGGCGATCGAGCTATTCGCGTCAGGGACCTACGGATCTCGCAGAACCACCTTCGGACCCACATTCAAGACCTCCAAGCCCAATTGATCGAAGCAAAGGCCCAGTTGGTGGTGGTGACGGCCCAACTTGAGCAAGAAGAACCTCAGCTGGAGCAACCCCTAGCAGCCATTGAGGCGATGTCTCAGGACTTAACTCAAGCGCGCGAAGCAGTCCGACAAGCGGAGCGAGTTGCTGCCGACGCTAGTTTTCGTTTGGATGAACATTTACTTCGCTTAACCCATGCGGGTCGAAAACTTTAGGCCTCTTACATTAGGCCCATTTTGCTTTGTATGAACGATACTAAATTCAATATTTAATATTTAGCCCGCTTCGCTCGGCCCAAATATCATTTAAACTCCGGCAATTAATGACAAGCAAAACCGTTGAAAAGATAAACCCAATTTGGGCGGTTATCTTCTTGGAGACTGCCCTGCTTCCCATGCGTTTTCAATATCTTCCATTTCTGAGGTTGTAGCATTTAACTGCATTGATTCTCTTATTGATGGCGTTGAAAGTACCCCAACCGCTTATCGCGCGGTGCAAGATTGGCCCTATAAATACCGGTATTCAGAGAACATGGATAACCAAACCACCATGTCTTTCCCAAAGATAACCTCGCAAGACCTGCCGCTCTTTCTTCAGTTTCTAAAATCTTCCCTCCATGATTTCACCCTTAGCCACAACTTCATAGGCTTCATGGCTTAATCTCAAGACCTGGGTAGGCCTCATGGCCTAATCTCAGGTCCGGCGGCATGTCTTTGGTTTCTGAAAATCTGGATGAACTTGCCAGTCTCAGTTAAACCGAAGAACATACTGCGCTCCTAACGCGGCAGAACCACATTCTGAGGAGTCCACCTCTTCAGACTGCCCGTGAGGAGCATGGGGAAGAAGGGCGGAAGGCCACTTTGAGGTCTACCGTTCTTCTTCCGCGGTCTACCTCCGGGGCCCGGCTACGAGGCTTCTGTTTTTCCCCAGGAGGTAGATGTGGTTGTGAGTCGCGCTCGCTCCGGACCCCAACTCCTGCCCGGAGGAAAGGCTCAAGGAAGGTATGAAGGATTATTCCCTTCCCTCTTCCTCCGGTACCGATGACAGCAGTGGCGACTTAGACCGGAGGAGGATCTGAGTGAAGAGAGGAAGAATGCCAACGGTAGCGCCCAGATCCTTCTCCCCGCAACCAGATCCAGTCACTTTTAAGCTTTATGTTCCTTCAGAGCCACCTCTGGCCTTGTAATTCATGTGAAATTGTATTGCTCTATTCTGTTGTATGCTTCTGGCCGCAAAGCCACTTTATGAATGAAACTTTTGCTTTAAACAGAAATCTGCAAAAAAATTGTTAGTCTAAAACAAAGCCTCTTGTATAGTCTCTCACATCTATTCTTCACACACTTTGCCAAAATATGCAAATTGAAAAGTTGAAAAAGTAACTTGGATAATGAATACAATAATAAAAGCCTCAAATAAGGCTCAACTAGATATGGAGTTGCCCCCCAATGTTCATCGGGGAAGCAGAGACAAGAACCATAGGCCACAAAGAAAAGGCCGGATGATTATAAAGGAATGATGCGAGCCGATGAAGATTAGGTTTGCCCCCCAGCCTGGGCAAGAACAGGATCAGGTGGATCTTCGAACTCCCAAACACTCGGGTAATATTTCTTCAAGAAACGGCCATTAATGGGGTTGCGATGGATGTCACCATCTACGTCTCTGAGGTGAAAAGCCCCGCACTCCAAGATCCGGTGGACAACAATGGGTCCCTCCCATCGCGGCGTCCATTTACCGCGACCGGTTAATTTTTCACCCAGGGGTAAAATAGCCTTCCAGACGAGGTCGCCCTCTTTGTAACTACGACCACGCATCCTCTTATCATAGGCGCGGGCGATACGCTGTTTTTCCATCACCAAATTGTCCAAAGCCGTCAAGCGCTGCTCGCTTAAATCTTCGTGCTCCTGCCACATTGCTTGGACGTAATCCTCACCAATTGAATGATGCTGATCTTGCACGCATAGGGAATGGACGTTAATTTCTAATGGTAAGACAGCGTCATGACCGAACATGAGCGCGTACGGCGTTGTTACGGCGGGATTCCGTTTAGAAGTGCGATAGGCCCAAAGTGTCTCATACAAAGTGTCATGCCACTGTCGAGGGTTCTCTACCAACATCTTCTTTAGTAAAGTGATGATTGGCTTGTTGCTAGCCTCCGCTTGACCATTAGATTGAGCGTAATACGGAGTGCTGTGGATGAATTGGATGCCAAAATCATTGACCAGTTCCTCGACCGGGCCTCCCAAGAACGCTGCCCCCCTGTCCGAAACTAGCACCTCAGGGATACCAAACCTGCAGAGAATGTTACGGAAAATAAACTGGCGAATGGTAGCACTGGAAGCCTCTTTCAAAGGCTCTGCTTCAACCCATTTAGTGAAGTAGTCAGTGGCAACGATGATAAACTTGTGCTGAAGGGAAGAATGGGGATGGATCATCCCAATCAGGTCCAAGGCCCAGCCTCGCGCAGGCCAAGGCTTAATAATAGGCTGCATAGGGATGGTAGGAACATGTTGGACTGGACCGTGCGCTTGACAATCTTCACAGCCTTTGGCAAACGCGATACAATCTCTTAAAATGCTGGGCCAATAATAGCCATGGCGTCGCAGAAGCCAACGCATCTTAGGTCCCGCTTGATGAGCCCCGCATATCCCCGTGTGTACTTCGCCCATTAATCGTTTAGCTTCGCGGCCATAGACGCACCGAAAGTCTATACCATCCTCCCCACGTCGCCGCAACTCTTCACCCCTAAGGAAGTAGTTTAGTGCGAGGAAACGAGTCTTCCTGTCAGCTCTGGGGTCTGGTTGTTTGAGGTACTCAATTAGCGGGATCCGCCAATCTACATCAATAGGTTCTAGCACCGCGACCACGGGCTCATCTGGTAGATCTGGTCGTGCAAGCCATGAAGGTAATGTGGGACGCTCAACTTTCAAAATGTGCTCGCGTACTCCATACTTCAATGTGATGCCTGTGGCCAGCTGAGCGAAGTTACGCTCGCGTGGTATATGTTCCAGATCGACGTCGTCAAATTGGTCCAGAAGCTCGATGGCGCGATTCAGATATGGTACGAGCAACCAACTCGCACAGCGATACTTTTCCTGGAGCTAGTTTATAACGAGCTGAGAGTTGCCGCGAATTTGAACGTCCTTGACGCCCATTTCCAATAAGACCTCGAGTCCAATGATAAGAGCTTCATATTCAGCCTGATTATTAGTACATTGGATCTCTAGTTGGAAAGAATAAGAAAAACGGTCACCGGTTGGGTTTTCAAACACAATCCCTGCACCAGCCAGTGTGTCAGTTCTTGAACCATCGAAGAACAAAACCCAAGGCTGCAGTGAGACTGTGGCTTGGTACCAAACCGCGTAATCAGGGATGCACGCCAAATCTGGTCGAGTCGTAGTGGTGGACGCTATCTCTAACTCCTTCAGTGCAGGAATCTCTAACGTAGGATGATGTGCGAGAAAGTCTGCGATGGCCTGCCCCTTGACAGCTTTCTGAGGTACATATTGGAGCGAAAACTCTGAGAGAGCCAGTACCCATTTGCCAATGCGACCTCTCAAGATAGGCCATACAACATGTATTTGACCAAGTCGGTTTGAGAGATGATGTAAGTGGTAAAGGATAACATGTAGTGTCGCAACTTGCACGCTGAAAAATACAGAGTTAGGCACAGCTTCTCCATAGGGGTGTACCTTGTCTCGCAGTCTGTCAATGTGCGGCTAAGGTAAAATATAGCATGCTCGACACCTCCCTCATCGTCCTGAGCGAGCAAACTGCCAATAGAGGCCTCGGCTGCTGAAATGTACAGCTTTAATGGGATCCCGGCTCTGGGTGGAACCAGACTGGTGGGCTTGCCAAGTAGGCCTTGATACTGTCGAAAGCTTCTTGATGTTTAGGCTCCCACACAAACTCATTCTGCCCTGTAACCTCAGCAAGGGAGAGAACGGTTGGATTTTGCCTGCAGAGTTAGAGATAAAACGTCTTAGAAATTGATCTTACCCAACAAACGCTGTAAGTCCTTCTTCGTTCGCGGGGGAGATGCGTTAATGACTGCACTGGCCTTATCTTCGGGTACCTCAATTCCTCGCTGATGAACAATGAACCCCAGAAAGTCTCCTGCCTGACCCCAAACACGCATTTTGCAGGGTTCATCTTGAGTCTATGTCGTCGCATGCGCTCAAATACTTTCCTGAGATCCGTGATGTGGTCCCCCCTCTTCTGAGACTTGACCACCACGTCATCGATGTACACCTCTAAAACTTTTCCCAGTATGTCGTGGAAGATCAAGTTCATGGCTCTCTGATACGTAGCACCAGCGTTCTTTAGGCCAAATGGCATGACTACATATTCAAAAACTCCCGCGAATCCAGGGCAGCGGAAAGCGGTCTTATGTCTGTCCTCTTCGGCGACCGGAATCTGGTGATATCCTGCAGTGCCATCCATGAAGGACAACAACTCATGTCCTGCCACAGCATCTACCAACATATCCGCGACCGGCATGGGGTAAACATCCTTAGGTGTAGCAAGATTCAAGTCTCTATAATCAACGCAGACTCTCATCTTGCCGTTCTTCTTCCGGAAAGGCACTATATTTGATAGCCACTGATTATACTTGGCAACCCTGATAATGCCCGACTTGTGCATTTTCTCTACCTCCTCCTTTACGAGAATCTGGGTCTCCGAATTCATTAGTCGAGGTTCTTGCTTGACGGGCCTCTTGTCAGGAAAAGTTGGTAGTTGATGACAAACCAAATCTGGTGACAGGCCGGGCATGTCTTCATACTTCTTCGCAAAGCAATCCTTAAATTCCAATAGCAATTCCGTGAGCCTCTGTTTTTCGCTAGGCTCTAAATAAGCGCTGATAGACACCTCCATAGGCTCGCTCACTGTTCCCAGATTAACCTTCTCAGTAGGGTCTCGAACTTTAGGAGGCGTGTCGTCCAGCGCTGCTGGGGCAAGTTGAATGCTGACTTCATCTTCGCCCTCCGGATCAGAAAGCTCTTCATTTACGACCTCTAAGGTCACGATGCGATCATAGGCCTCTTTTTCCACCATGTATGACGACAGCTGTTCATGTATCGAGTGGAAGGCCTCTATCCCCTCCTCCGAGAGGTCGTAATCCATTAATCAGTTAAAGGTTTGGGCACGGCGTGGCCAGGCCTCTCCAAGCCTTCTTTTGCAAGCGTGAGCCCCCACTGTGCCAGTTCAGAGGCCGTCACCCCTGTGGGGCGGCCCTTATCATCGATGCCACTAACCTGTAACGGAGTGATAGGCTCCAAATAGTATCTGGCATCTACATAGTTTGCGGAAACTGGAAATGGATGAGGATCTACCTTGACCACTTCCGCCGTATCTGTTTCCCTATTCCACATAACCAGCTCTTGATGAAGTGTCGAGGGTACACAGTAACTCCTGTGGATCCAGTCTCTGCCCAAAATGGCACTGTAGGCCGCATAGTAATCCGTCACGAAGAAGGCATAAACCCCCTCTGCCGGTCCTACCTTAATACGTAAGAACAATAATCCCAGGGTTTTTGTTACAGTACCCGCGAAATTTCTGAGTGCGAGAGACGTGGACTGGATTTTCTCCCGCTTGATCCCAAGCAAGTGCATGGTCGTGGTAGTAACAACATTAACGGCTGCTCCGGTGTCAATCATTATTTTACTAACTTTGATACCGTCGACGTCTGCTGTAATGTATAGCGGTCGCATGTGCTGGACCATAGCTGGCGTTGGCTTGGAGAAGTTCATGAGTGACCCCTTGTTCGGAACCTCTTCCGGTTCCTCTAGGACCCTATTTTCCAAAGGTGTCGTGGCTACTGATGTGACCTATAATGGTTGTGCACTCTCTTCCTCTGCCCCCACACAGTCTTGAGCAGCGACTGGTAATGCGTATCTCGCGGGGAGTACATAGACCATATTGCAAGAGACGTCAGTCGTCTCCGTTTCCTCCATGTCATCTTCCAAGTCGAGCTTGGGATCCTCGACCGGAGTATCGGTTTGGAATTGCTTGGCCAAACAATCTACCAAGAACCCTTCCGTGAGGCCTTTTACCTCACAATGTTCAAGCTCCTGTGGTTCAAGCCCTTGCGCCACGGCAACCGGCTTAGGGTTCTCCGGTTCCAAACGCTCCTCTGGGTCAGAGATGACCATACTTTGGATCTTCTTGGGTCGCCACTGTAGGGTGCCACTAGCCTTGTCCTTGCCCCCCAGCCTGTCAAAGACTAAAGCTTTAACTACTGGCGCCTCACGGAAAAGCCTGCGCCGGACATGTGGCCACCGAGTTGGCGAGTTCCCCTCTCGTGCAACGAAAGGTGAGTGCTCCTCAGTAATCCTGAAAAACACACTGGGCTTCGAGGCTCCTGTTGGCGAACCGGTTGGTTTGTTAAAACCACGGGGAGGTCTCAATGGTTTAGCAGCCAGCGCTTCCATCTCTTTCTGGTATTGCTCTGGTGACTTGACTAGCTGGGAAGGCTTGATTAGGCCCTGATCTAGAGCCTCTAGAGCGCGCTTGGCTTCACCAAACCTGCACTGTAGCTTCCTTTTCCTGGACGAGCTAATCCCACTGCCTTGCCCTTTTCCCTGGTATACCACTTGCCCTCCTTGATAGGGTTAGTTGAAGCAGGTGGTATATAGGGCTTGGTCAGGACATTCTTGCAGTCGCTCCTGGGCTTCTCTTGTCTCGGACCGTCTGTGGCTGCTTTCAGCTTCATGAATAAGTTGGAGTCTCTGGGGGACGGTGGTGATTCCGTCTTTTCCCTTCTTCTTGGACTGGAAGGCTGATAGTTCCGCGAAGACGAAGCCCACTTGATTGGTGGTAGGGAGCCAAAGTGAAATGTCTGCTCGACCTCTTCGTGCGGTATCTGGATACCGCATTCTTCCTTGCATCGTGAGCACAAAATCACGGGTGAGGCCTGATTGGCTGATTCAATCTTACCTTTGGCGGGTGCTTCGTCTGCGATGTACTTCTCACTCTGCTCTCTCGTGCCCAAATCCAGAGTTGGTTTCCTCCGCTGCTGTTTGTTCCAATCCACATTGACCATATTGATCCCGGTGTCTGGAAAGGGATCTACGTCAACTAATGCCGCCGCTGTGACTGGAGCCTCTACCTGCAAGCTACCGTTATTAAGCCATACCTGAATCTGGCCTTTGAGATTTACACAGTCCGCGGTATTGTGATTCCACAGGTTATGGAACTTGCAATATTTCTTCCCCTTCAACTGCTCCGGTCGCGGAAACGGTTCGAAATCGGTCTTCACCATCTTCGCAGCGATCATCTCGTCAAGGATCTCGTGAGCCTTATTGGCATCGTAAGTATATGTCACAAACTCCGGGTTGGTGAAGGCCATCGATTTGAGCTTAACGGGCTCCTTGGAAATATTCAACTGTTTCAAGGACGGATTCTTTTTTCCGGTTAACTCGTAAGCCGCTATATCATTATCCTCAACCTCTTCATCGTCCCGGACCACTTCTTCAACATTGTGATGGTAATAAGGGTCGTAAGTGGCCGGCTGGTAGCTCAGGGCCGCTATAGTACTGTGTTTACCTGGCACGTACGTCCCTCTGGAGGCATTCTTCCTCGCATCTGTCTCTCTGAGGAGATGCTCGAAACTGCCCACCTCCGTGATGAGTTCTCCCATCGACTGAATCATGCTGCCGTGTTGCTTCTTTCGTTGTCGGGGCTCCAAACCTTTGACCGCCAACTTGACTAACTCTTTCTCGGGCAGGATGACATTCAGTTTGGCTTTCTGGATTTGAAAGCGCTGAAGATAAGCTACAGCCGATTCTGTAGGCTGTTGGGCCATCTGAGTGAGAGAAGCTAGGTCTACTTCAGGCTCAATAGTCCCAAACGTTTCACGGAAGAGTAATTACATTGCCGGCCAGTCCGCCACTGTTCCTGGCCTAAGCTTAGAAAACCACCTGAAAGCAGCGCCCGACAGAGAAGTGCCAAAGATCCTTCATTTGACGACATCATCATTCTGGTATTGGCCACACTGTACCCTAAACCTGGCCAGGTGTGTTGCCGCATCTTCAATGTCCTCCCCTGAAAAAGTAGAAAAGTTGATATTCTTATAACCTCGGGGGAAAGGTGCGAGCATGATGTGTGGCGGGAAAGGTCCCTCATAAACCCCATCCGGCTGGGCTCTAGGGTTGGCCAGTCTGATCATCTCCTCTACTTCATCACGTCTTACATAATCTGGGCCCGGAGGCGGAGGAGGTGTCACCGCAGCCCGGTAGGTAGGTTGCACAGGCGCTGCCTGGTTCGCTATTGCTGATCCTTCCCCGACATGCACAATGCGAGTAGTAGCCTGTTGCTGGAGAGTTATCGCTGGCGTAATCTCTTCCTTCGACAGAGCTGTTATCTTGATTGGGGCGCCAGTCTGGTCGAGCGCATAATAATCCCCAGCAGTTCTTGATATACCATCTCTGCCCCGTCACTGTCGTACTGGACGAACGTCACGGGTTCGGACGCAGTTCCCGCGCCCTTTGAGGCTTGGTGTCCGCTTGATGAAGCAGTCTTTTCTTTGCTGCCACTAATAAACAGGGCCTATTCTTTATTCTTCGACGAAGTAGCAGCACCAGTAGCTGAGGAAGAAACAGCATTGTTGTTAGTCTTCTCGCGCTGATTTGGCTGCACGTACTTGCCTGAACCGGATGGTTGGCCAAGAGAGCCCAAGATAGCATTAGGATCCCCTAAAGCTTTGTTCAATACATCTCTTGCCTGATTCAGTTCTGCTCTCTGCATAGCCACCTCTGTCGCTAGGTTGGCCCCATCCTTGCGAAGACCCGCCATATCCGACGCGGTCTGCTTGGTGTGGCCTGCTATAGCCTCCAAAATTGCCTTTTGCCTCTGATCCTGCTCGCTAGCGATACCTGCAGCGTGTGCCTTCACAACACTTTCTGATTGTGCGATCTGCTATCGGGTACTCTCTGTGTGTAGAGTCATACGCTGATCGAGTTCGCGGAGAAGCTTATCCGCCTTTGCGGTTTCCCTGGCAAAATCAGCGTCCATCTTCTTGCGATGGTTCTCGATATTCTCCATGATGATCGCGAACTTGACCTCAGAGGTCGCTCCTTCCGGAATAGGCTTCGGAACAAAAGCCTCTTCTCCTCCACTTTCCACTGCAGTGTTGACAGTGGCGGGGATAACAGGCTCGCTGGCCTGATTAACATTGACTCTCTGACCCTCAGTAGCGGTCGAGCGATTCTCATCTTGTCCAGTTGACATACCGGGTGATTGGGGTTGATGAGAGAATCGCTGCGTCACTTGTTCTTCAGAAAGACCACGACAGTCCACGCGAGAATGCGGCCTGTAACTGGAGGTCTTATGTTTTGGGCAGTTAGAGTAGCCTTTTTGATAAGGATTATCGCTAGATTTCCCAATGGTTGCGTTCGCAAAGAAACACTATGTGTCCCACTGGGCGTGCCAAAATGTTTGGCTCCAAAACCAGCTGGTGTGCAAACAGTCTCTTTTGAGCGTGTGGTTGCGCAGGCATGCCAGCACCGTGGGGTGCAGTCGTCGGGGTAGTCCCTTGACCTGACTTCTTCTTCAAGCGCTGTGGACGAGGAGAGCACCAACCTCGTCATAGGGTTCTTCTCTTGCCTTTCGGGACAGGACTTTGGATGTGATCTCTTCGCGTTCACCGTATCGATACTTAGTGTTGTAGACTAAGCAGAGCAATCACTGGGAAGTTGTGAGAAAGCACGGGTTTTGCTAAAGCTTGACTTTAGCTTCGCTGGGTGCGAGGGCGTTACCCTTGCTTCACTGGGTGTATCGGTGGCAGTAGTACTGGCAGTCGGCTCGCGAGGAGACTGGGACTGGAAGTACGGTCGCCGGGTTAATCTGACTGGCGGTCACCGGATTTCAACGAGGTTGAAGGTTTGCTCCTGGGAGGCTTTATAATCACTGGGATTCTTTGTTTCGAGAGAGGCCTTTGATTTCGCTGCTTAACCCTGTACTTATACCCTAGGGTTTCGACTGCTCCTTGCCTTAGAAGGATTCTTAATTGAAGTTTCCTGTTTAATCTCTACTACTCGATCTCAATAAGATCTCGTCTCCTTATGAATCACGGCATGGGCGAAGCTATAAACCAAACCCTAGTGGTTTTATTTTTGGGCCGCAGGTATCGGCCCACTAGCTGGAACCCACTAAAGGATCTTACCAAAAATACTTTTGGGCTCAAACAGTAGCAGTAGCGCACAAGGACTGGGGACCAACAGTCCAACACTTTCATAGCTTGACGTAACTCCACAACCATGGTGATGAGCTTGTTAGGCTTCTAGCTAGTAAATAATTATCAGGTACTCATGATTTTTTTATGAATATTTCTCAGCAATGTTGAGGAGGTTGGAGAACAGCTCCAGTGATCTAGAGAACATGACCATGTGATCGGAACCATTTATCACTTTCACTTCATTTGTTGGGTTCTCCCTGATCATCCACATTTGTATTTCCTCCTCTATTGTAAGGTCTTGGTCGCACACGATGAACACTCTTGGAACCAATCCGTATTTCTCGTCGGTGAGTTTTATATCTTCATTAAATGTTGGGGAAGGTCTCAGCAATGACAATGCTAGTGTTAGATCCTGTTCATTGATTCATCAACAACCAAAGAAGATCAAAATTAAACAGGAAATGTATTAGCTAACTAATTGAAAATTCCACCTGGATCATGGTGGATATATACTGGGTAGTAATTTCTTTTTCAGCCATGTTTTAAGAAAATGTGATGAAAAATGCTTGGTTACTTGCATGCAAGGAAGCATTCTTCCTTGTTTTAAAATCCAGAAATTACACGTATCCAACTGAAATTTAAAATTTTAAATCGACTAGTGAAGATGAATAACTCCTTGTAATCAAAACAATATTTAACATTTTAAGGTTACCTCTGGTGGCGATAGCTGGTACGATGATATTTGCTTAGCATCCCATCTTTCCTTGAGCTGCATGTGTAGTTTACAAAGATATGGTCTCTGTAAATATTCACCCTTAATGTGGAAGTCATTACCGTATCATGTATAGCCAAGTAACTAAGAGAAGGACCTGGCATCACAGCAGTAGCATATACAGCAGCAGCAATTTTCTAAGGGAACCTCTCCATGGCAATTGATATCACGGCTCCACCCAAGCTGTGGCCAACCAGGATAACCCTCTCCTTTGGCTTAAGAGACCCCAGAAAACTGATCAATGGCTCAACGTACTCGGAGAACAAATGAACTTGCTCTACCTGGATCTCGTTGATCCCAGATGCTGCAAGGTCTAGTGTTGTAACATTGTGACCTGTGGAGGTCAATAGAGTTGCCAACTTATACCAACACCAAGCTCCGTGACCGGCTCCATGAACCAGCACAAAATGCTTCTTCCCAAAGAGGATTTGGTCTGGATAGTGATCAGCTGTACGTAAGACTATTGCTACAGATTCTTGCCAAGCAAAGAAGCACAAGAAAAGGCAAAGCAAAATGCTTCACTCTCATATTTTCCGTTTTCATCACAATCTTTCCTAAGCCTGCATTTTCTCTGGTCTTGCTTTCATGCTTGGAGGAAATCAAATCCTTCATTTCTTCCTCACCAATTTTCTTAGTTACGACTAATCTTTGATAGAGTTTTTAATTCTTAATTGGGTGGTCCTCATCACTACCCGTACGCGTACCTCTCGTTGTTCCTTTTTTAGTTGTCCTTTTCTGACCTGATGGATAAGAAGATCCTATGGGCATCCCACTATACACGTCTGTCTTACAGCTGCACTAAGACTCGAAAAATTCAAATAGTTCCAACAGCAATGGGAGTAGCTTGTCATAGTTAAATCAAATGAACCACATTATTTTCTGTAGCAGATTCTACTGTTTTGAACGTAAGTTGCACCTGTACAATTATGCTTAAGAAGCTCATACTTATGGGACAAGGCACGGGCACGTACAAGCAGTTTAGAAATTAGAACCACGTATAAATCTGGGTGTTCTCACTCATCCTTTATCAATTCGCCTTGGTAATTATTCCAGACATTGTAAACCCTAGTAGGCGATTAAGTGACCAAAGGATTAGCTGATCTAGCTACAAAAGCCTAGAATCGAAGACAGTTAAACATGCACTGGCGACGACTCTAAAGGGAAACACTGTTCTTATTTTCCACACTTGACATATATACATGTTGGTTTTGTACTGCTAATAAGAAAAGTTTAGAGTCGGCAAAAAGAAAAACAGAGAGAAAATTACGACAGATGTTATAGTCCAAATGAGACTTTTATTTTTATTTTTCAAAATGACTTCTATGCAACCTTTTGTAAACGAGAGAAACACTACCAAAGATTAGTCCTACCTGAGACATTAGGATCACTTTGACTAGAAACGGTAGGAGAAGGTGACTTTTATACCTAGGAATGATTAGTCTACCCACCAAAGCTGAGTTTTTTTTTTTTCTCAAAAAGACTACAACTGACTTTTCAAATCGTAATCATCTTATCTTTGCATTAATCAATGGAAAACGGGTGAGGAATAAATGAAGGATTTGGGTTCCTCCAAGTATATAAGCAAGACCAGAGCACATGCATGCTTAGGAAAGACTCTGGTGAAAATGGAGAATATAAGACTGAAGCATTTCGTGCCTTTTCTTTTGCTTCTTTGCTTGGCAAGAATCTGCACTAATATTGTTGAAGCTGACCAAATCTCATCTGGGAAGAAGCATTTTGTGCTGGTTCATGGAGCTGGTCACGGAGCTTGGTGTTGGTATAAGCTGGCAAATCTATTGAACTCTACAGGTCACAATGTTACAACTATAGACCTTGCAGCATCCGGAATCAACCCGATCCAGGTACAGCAAGTTCATTCGTTCTCAGACTATGTTGAGCCATTGATCAAATTTCTGGGGTCTCTGTTACCAAAAGAGAGGGTTATCCTGGTTGGCCACAGCATGGGTGGGGCCGTGATATCAATTGCCATGGAGAGGTTCCCTGAGAAAATTGCAGCAGCTGTTTATGCTACTGCTTTGATGCCTGGTCCTGCTCTGAGTTACTTGACTATTATTGAGAAGGTAATGACTTCCACACCACACCTATACTTTTGTTCATATGATATATTAAGGGTGAGTATTCACAGGATATTAATGTTGTTGTAAACTCTACAGATTCAGGAAAGATCGGTGTTGACTGACACCCAGTATAGATATGATCAGGGGGCCAACAATCCTCCAACCTCGGTACTCGTTGGACCAAAACAATTGTCTTCGAGACTGTACCAGCTATCGCCACCAGAGGTAAACTTAGAAAAGTGAATCATTGTGCTTAGCACTACCAATTCATCTTTACAAATGACATGTGTAATGATCTTGCATGTAAGAAACAAACTATTTTTCAAAGCAAATTAACAGCATGATCCAGGTTCAATTTTCAGTTGGTGAGCTAATACTGTCCCTGTTTTTTTCTTTGTTATTGATGCATCAATGGACAGGATCTAGAACTAGCATTGTCATTGGTGAGATCTTTCCCTCTATTTATTGAAGAAATAAAACTCACTGAGGAGAAGTACGGATTGGTTCCAAGAGTTTTCATCGTGTGTGACCAGGACCTTTCAATAGAGGAGGATCTGCAAACGTGGATGATCAGGAAAAATCCCCCAAATGAAGTGAAGGTGATAAATGGTTCCGATCACATGGTCATGTTCTCTAGACCATTGGAGCTGTTCTCCAACCTCCTGAACGTTGCTGAGAAATATTCTTAAAGATCTCGATTACCTAGCTAGTTATAAATTACTAGTTAGAAGCCTAGAAATTCATTAGTGTATGAATAATTGAAGTAGATTAGCTACCCTCTTTGGTGACTTTCTATATATATATATATATATATATATATATATATCTGTGTGTGTGTCCGCGCGCGAGAATAACTTCTCAGAAAGTAAATCACACATTTTTGGTGTAAACTATTCTTACAAAATTACCAATAATTGCACTGATCAAAATCTGGAAGCATCACCCGTGCACATATCTATTATGTAATTCTAAGATTTCGTGAAACAGGGTAATGATCTGAACCCATGAACCTCTTTTCTTTCTCTATTATTATTTTCATGACAATAAGATCGCACTCCACTTGTCCTATCATAGATTTAACTTTCTCCTTCCTTTGAACATCTCCAATAATTTAAAGGCACAGTGGTCTTCATGGTTCAATCAAACGAATTGCATTATTCTCTCTCGCAGATTCTACAGTCTAGTACATGAATTGCTACCGTACAATGCTCAGTCGTTTGGAACAAAGTATAAATCTACGAGTATTCTCACTCATCCACTTGTTAATTCCTCCTTTATCAATAGCAGGCAATTAAATGAACAAAGGACTTGCTGATCTTGCTAGGAAAGATAGAGCCAAAGAAAGTTAAACATGCGAAGGTGATGAGTCTCGGGGCCGACACTCCTTTATTTACACACCAAATAGAATAGTTCATATCTGTTTATGCAAAAGTTTAGCAAAAAGAAAAACAGAGAATTGTTTAAGTAAAATAGATTCGAGAGAGAATTGATGAGAGAATTGTCATCATATTATTGAGAATAAGAGCCCTATATATAGAGATTACAAAGTATATGTTCTAATGTTACAAGGAATACTAATCCGATTTGGATTAGGAATTCTAGAACCTTCTCTCCTATTACTACTCCTAAGTTTGATAAGGCACACCAAAACTAATTTTCCTTCAACACTCCCCCTTGTGCCGCTCAAACTTTGGTGATGACGCTTCATTTGTTGTCTCGTTAAAAACCTTGCTCGAGTGAAAAACCCTGTGGGACAAAACACGCTCGAGGAGGAGAAAAGTGTACAACACGTCCTCTACTCTTCGAGATCGAACATGTAGACATCATGACTCCCCCTGATGTCTATATCTCCCCCTGATTGCTATAATCGTGGGAGTTCGGATAACTTTCTCAATCCGATGCTTTCAACATGTTTCTCGAAGGTGGATTTAGGTAGCGACTTAGTGAATAAGTCCGTTGTATTATCCTCTGATCGGATTTGATTCACTTCAATCTTTAGAAGTGATTGTTGTTGCTGATTATAGAAGAACTTAGGCGATATGTGCTTGGTGTTGTCGCCCTTGATGAAACCTAACTTCATTTGCTCAATATAAGCTGCATTATCCTCATAAATGCATGTCGGTTCATCTGTGGTAGACTTCAAACCACAACTTCCTTGAATATGTCTAATTAGGGCTGGGCATTTAAGCCCGAAAACCCGCAAACCCGGACCGGCCTGTCAAAGCCCGACCCGTATGGGCCGGGCCCAATTTTTTTTTTGTCTAAACGGTCCGGGCCCGGGCCTTGACTTGCAAGCAAACGGTTCGGGCCGGGCCCTGTCTTTCAAAGTGACAAAAGCCCGTCAGGCCCGTCTAAGAGATTAAAGGACAGATGTCCTTGTATTATTGGTCATAATATAGAGAATAAAGTCCTTATCATAGGATCGAATACACAAGATTATATTCTACCTCAAATACCTAAACCTAATCTTCAACCTTCATTTCTAACATCTACACGATCTGTCGATCTGAACAAGAGGCCGCCGCCTCCTCATTTCTAATCTCCACTCGATCTGAACACAGAACACACGATGCATGCTGCTCAGTTTCTCCATAGCTGGGCCGCCTACTTCCCCATAGCTGTGAGCCTGTGACGGGACACCGATTGAGACGCCGATGCTGTGATGGTGAGACGCCGATTGAGACGCCCAGAAGTTGTGACGGTGAGACGTCGATCGAGATGCCCAGTAGCAGTGACGATGAGACGCTGTTCGAGACGCCGAGAGCCATGAGTCGTGACGGTGAGACGCAGATTGAGACCACGCCGAGGCAATGACGCAGATCGAGACCACGCCGATCGACACGCCGCCCATACTGCTCTCTCTCTCTTCACTTCACCTGTTCGGCTACACAGCTCTTCCTTCTTTCTCCCTCACAGATCTTTCTGCCATAAGCCAATTCGAAGCCAGGGAATAGAAGCTCGTTCCTCAGGTCTGCAGTTTCTGGTATTTTTGTTTATTAAGAGATCCATATTCACTTGTTGATGATCTTGAATGTTGGTATTGAAGTAGGTTCTCTGTGTACTCTTAGTTGAGTAAAGTTTTGGCTCTTGAATGGTTCTTCGTTGTCAAGGTTTCTCTCTCTCTCTCACCATCTGTGATTTGATTTCAGCTTTCCTCTTTTGAAAGTCTGATTAGTAGATTTCATACTTTTTGATTAATAGATTTCGACTCGGCGGAGGAGGCGGTGACTCGTAATAGACAGTTCAAGTCATACTGAGGTTGCTTGGTGTGAGACATACTGAGGTTGTCAGAATCTGGGAAGAATTTCAGTACAAGGTGAGGTTCTCGACTTGTGTAATACCTCCAGTACTTCTCTTTAGAGTTGGTTATTTCACCATGTGTTGTGGTTGTGCTTTGGAAATAATGATTGTCAACTCCTTCTGTTGTGTTCTTGCACATAGTGATGGATACTGCCTTTATATGTACATGCTAATGAAATTGCTGTTCTTGGAGTCTTCTTGTTTTACACTGATGTACACTGATGGCACAGCTTGTTTTGCTACTTCATTACGATGTTGGTTTTGTGTCTGTTTTAGCAGTTTGGGTTTAGTTTGATTAATTGCTTGCTGCATTAATTTTTGATTAATTGCTTGCTTTGATTGCTTAAATGGTTCTTTGTTATCTAAATCGATTTATGATGGCTGTTGTAGGGACAAGTGTGGAAGCCAGTTTATGGATGGTTGCATTGTTGGTGAACTGCTGGATTGAAGACTGGAAGAATGGCTACTAAGTATTTGAATTAGGACTTTCTATTTCATTGCATTTGGACTTGAATTTGGACTTCGTATTTAAATTTGGACACTTTGTATTTCAATTGTAGCTTTAATTGTTCTTGATGAGTACTTGAATTTGGATATTATGTATTCTAGGTATTCAAATTTGCAGCTTTAATTTTGGATCTTGATATTGTGTTTTGATTCAAATCTTCACCAGTTTGATATGAATGAAATTTGGATATATAGCATAGTAGATATAGAAATGGAAAAATAAAGGTTTTTGGGCCCGAAAGCCCGCAAGCCCGGCCCGAAATGAAACGGGCCTGTTCTGGGCCGGTCCCTGTTTGTGTCAAAACGGGCCGGGTCCGGGCTCAAAGAAAAACGGGCCGGGCCCGGGCCCAGTGAAATTTTGTTTGGACCCGGCCCGTGCCCAGCCCTATGTCTAATTACAGACCTTAGCCATATACATTCACGTACGGCTTCATGTAGAGCAATAATCTCTGCATGATTTGAGGAAGTAGCAACAAGGATCTGCTTTGTAGATGATGTAGGACGAGATTTTAGCCAATCTCAACCAAAAATCTCGAAAAGAAAGAAGCATCTTCACATTAAGAAGAATAATTTGAATATTGGAAATTGGTATTCAAATAGGCTTCTTAATGATGGAATTAATCATAAATTACTCTTTTGGATATATCAGGATTCTCGAGCAAAATCTTGATTGGGATTCCAAGCGTAATATTCTTTAGTATCTAGGATTTTATTTCTGATTTTTATTTAATGAGGTTTAATTAGGTTTTCTAGTTTTAGTCTATAATAAATTTTTTTTTTTTTTTTGTAGTTGTATTAGGTTTATGCTATGTGCCCTATATATAAGGAACCTATTAGATTGTAATTTTCATTCAAGTTATCAATAAAAAAACTAAATATTAGAGAAGTTTTTCTATCTTTCTTACGGCTGTGCCCGTAATTGCTAGTGGATTCTAGCTCATCTCATATGGCTTTCGACGCTTGACGGAGCCTCATACTATCGTGTTCACGCTTCCCGCATTCTACTTAATGAGAAGACGCTTCTTTCTTTT
This sequence comes from Rosa lucieae, assembly GCA_024704745.1. Lineage (NCBI taxonomy): Eukaryota > Viridiplantae > Streptophyta > Magnoliopsida > Rosales > Rosaceae > Rosa > Rosa lucieae. The sequence continues at coordinate 17,418,753 of CM045492.1, read as the reverse complement.
CGAGATTTTTGGTTAGGATTGGCTAAAATCTCGTCCTACATCAGTAGACCTCTAAGATATCGCAGTACTTCCCATGGTAAAGACATAACCTGTTTGGGAGCGACCTTTGTGAGGGTCAAAGAGGTACCCTGCATCAGCAAAAGCCATCAACACATCATTGTCGTTTTGATGGAGGGGGATAGGGTGAGTCCGGCCACCCCTGGTGGTGGCGGCGGCGTTGGCGGCAACATGACCGACCACTTTGTCATGGTGAACGGCGGCTCCATGCCTAATGGGGTTCGATCCCATTCTCCAGTCATTCCTCTTCTCTCTGTAGGGATAAAATAGGCCCATATCAATCGAACCTCTTAGGTATCGAAAGATTGTCTTTACACCAATCCAATGGCGGCGTGTTTGGCGCAGAGCTATGTCGAGGTAACAAGTTCACTGCGAATGAGATATCTGGTCTTGTGCATTGAGCTAAGTACAATAATGCGCCTATTGCACTTAAATAGGGCACTTCGGCCTCTAATAGTTCTTCGTCCTCATCCTTTGGACGAAACAAATCTTTTCCAGGCTCAAGACTACGACCGATCATGGGAGTACTCACAGGCTTTGCTTTATCTTCATTAAAGCGCCTTAAGATTTTCTGAGTATATGCAGACTGATGGATCAAAATCCCATCACTACGGTGCTCGAGTTCTAAACCGAGACAAAACCGTGTTTTCCCAAGATCTTTCATCTCAAATTATGATTTCAAATATGTAGCAGTTTCCTTTAACTCATCTAGGGTTCCAATTAGGTTCATGTCATCGACATAAACTGCTACGATTGCAAATCCGGAACTTGTTCTTTTAATGAACACGCATGGACATATTTCGTTATTAATATATCCCTTCCCAATCAAGTAGTCACTTAGACGGTTATACCACATCCGTCCAGATTGTTTTAATCCATATAGTGAGCGTTTTAATCTTATTGAAAACGCGCTTCGTGGTTTAGAGCCACTTGATTTGGGTAATTGAAGTCCATCTGGAACCTTCATATATATCTCTGAATCTAGATCCCCATAGAGATATGCTGTAACCACATCCATAAGCTGCATGTCAAGTTTTTCGGAAACTACCAAACTGACAAGGTAGCGGAATGTTATAACGTCCATTACGGGAAGTATGTCTCCTCGTAGTCGATTCCAGGGCGTTGTGAGAAACCTTGCGCCACAAGGCAGGCTTTATATCTAACCACCTCATTTTTCTCATTACGCTTTCTAACAAAGACTCATTTATGGCCAACAGGTTTTACATCTGGGGATGTCTGCGTTATAGGCCCAAATACCTGTCTCTTTGCTAGTGAATCTAATTCAGCCTGGATCGCATCTTTCCATTTAGGCCAATCCGCTCTTCGTTGATATTCTTCGACAGAGCGAGGTTCGATATCATCATATTCTATAATTCCTCTTGCAACATGATATGCAAATGCATCATCAATTGCCATAGAATTTCAATCCATCATCCCATGTACACTAATGTAATTCATGGAGATCTTCTATTCTCTGAAGTTGGTTCTGACATTGGAGCGTCCCCCAATGATGTCTCTTGGACATAACCATAATCCAGAATATTTTCATGAGATGGATTATTCACATCGATGATTAATGGATTATTTTGTGCCAAACTCGCTTTCTTTCTTGGGCGAGAATCCATCGAACCTATGGGCCTCCCGCGCTTCCTGGCAGGAGCCGTGGGCCTAGCCATAACGTCACCATCACTGTGAGAGGGGACGTTGGCACCATACTCAAGTGCCCCGCGTCATGTCCTCTAATTTTAGGGACATCAATCCTTGCAGGCAAGTTTGCAGCAGGTATGTATGATCTCGTCACTTTAGCGATATCAGAAAATGCATCAGGCATCGATTCTACTACGTTATGAAGATCGAGAATTCTCCGCACTTCAATTTCGGACTGTGCGATTCGGGGATCAAGATGAGACAGAGTAGGGACAGACCACGACAATTCCTGTCGTTCCTGTTGAACATTGATGTTCTTATCTCCCCCTAACGACGGAAAGACTGTCTCATCAAAGTGACAATCCGCAAATCTAGCGGTAAAGAGATCGCCTATCAAGGGTTCTAAGTAGCGGACAATCGTTGGAGAATCATATCCAACGTAAATGCCTAATCGTCATTGAGGACCCATTTTGGTGCGTTGTGGAGGCGCAACTGGCACATAAACTGCACACCCAAATATGCGTAAGTGTGAGACATCAGGCTCATATCCAGTCACCATCTGGGACGCAGAAAAGGGTTGAATGGCAGTGGGCCTCAGACGAATAAGCACAGCTGCATGCAATATTGCATAGCCCCAAGCATAAATAGGGAGATTGGTGCGCATTCCCAATGTCCTAGCGACCATTTGTAGTCGTTTAATGGCGGCTTCTGCAAGACCATTTTGGGTATGAACATGAGGAACTGGATGTTCAACATCAATCCCAATGGACATGCAATAATCATCAAAAGTTTTTGATGTAAACTCCCCAGCATTGTCTAACCTTATAGACTTTATAGGATGATCAGGGTGGTGAGCCCTTAACTTAATAATCTGGGCTAAGGGTTTAGCAAATGCAACGTTCCTAGTGGATAAGAGCATGACATGTGACCAGCATGTCGATGCATCAACCAACACCATAAAATATCTAAATGGTCCGCATGGTGGTTGAATAGGTCCACAAATATTACCTTGGATTCGTTGCAAGAATGGTATAGTTTCTTTAGTATCCTTTGCATAGGATGGTCTTGATCCTAATTTTGCTAAAGAGCAGGCTTTGCAGAACGAATGATGGGCGTTAGGAACAACCAATGAGGATTTTGGTTGAACCACGAAGTCACAATTGAATTTAGAAGTAAAATTTGGAGTTGAAGGAACATTGGTGGAGTCAATGCCACCCTGAGGCCGCAGTGGGACGGCGGCGCCGGCCAAGGATGGTCGGTTTTGGGGGTGAAAGGCGCCGTGAGGCGCAGGTGCTCTTTCGATGTCCAAAAACCGATTTTTACTTCTTTTCGTTCTGAAAAATGGATGTCCGTGCGAAGTGTTTAATATACGGATCATCACATCATGACCTGGATGTCCCAAACGGTCATGCCAAAGCCTATATGTGTTAGAATCCCATAAATCATCTCGCATAACATGATTGGATTCAACTATTCGAATAGTGGTTGCATACAACCCATTAGATCGACACATAAGTTTCTCTATTACTCGTTTATGTCCGTAGTCATTAGAGGTGATGCAAAGGAACTCTTGTCCATTCTCACAATGTGTTTCCACATGAAAACAATTGGCTCTTATATCTTTAAAACTCAATAGGGTTCTTCCTGCCCTAGGAGCATAAAGAGCTTCGGTGACATTTAAAATCGTGTCATTTGGCAACATAAATTGGGCCGGTCCTCTAGCATGAATCAATTGAGACGATCCAGCCATTGTAGTCACGGAAGATCGAGATGGTGTCATCCATAGAAATAGTTGCCTATTTCGAAGGATAGTATGTGTAGTTGCACTATCCACGAGCCATCTAGCTCTCCGGGAAACATACTAAAAAATAATAAAGTTTGAAATTAAAATATGTCCAAGACATTGAATTAAAATAAATCGATACTTTATTAATAATAGCCAATGATTATATCAAAGTTTCGTGACCATAATCTAATCCAAAATAGAAATCAAATTTAGACAAATCGTAGTCACTCTATCCGTTTGGTAACTCCAATCAAACATGACCAGGGAAGTAGAGAGAGATGTCGGTGGAGCAAAGCTCTCTTAATTACCACTAATCTTAATTACTTTCCTACACATCATACTTAATGTGATGCGCCACATAAGATAGAATTAATACAAAATGTCATTTATTTGACTAAGGCATATTGCCATTACATAATTCTTGGAAATTAAAAGACTATTCTAAATAAAAATCTGCGGCATTCTATCTTCATTGCCAAATTTAAAGTCTTTTATAGCTCGATATCTTGATTACCATTGATCATGAACTCCATAAAATACCATGAAGATGATGCTCTCTTGATTGAGGTGTATTGACACAATACATATGGTCCCTAGGACCAATGGCGTTGGAATAGTGCAATCATGGCCAAAAGTGGCGTTATGGTGTCCAACCCTAAACCCTCAATGTCATGACTCTTATGGTCATGTTAGGGTTTTCTCAATCAATTTGTTCTTTTGTGTTTTTCCAGAATCATGCATCAATGATGCAGAGAGCCTCCGAACAATATTTTATAACTCTTTCAAAGTTTTAGTGAAGCAGATATTATTCCATCGTGCTTCTATGTTCGGAAAGTTGTGAATGTTACTAAAACGTTCACTAGCCGCAACCCAAAGGTTGTTAGCGCTATCCTCATTCATGTACTCAAACTGGAGGGCCATCTCCATGTGGCGCTTCATCAAGGTAAATGTCCTGGTATTATGTATCTCAGTTTGAGGGCCTTGAGTGGCTCCTTTAGAACAAGACTCCTGGATTGTAGGCAATAAATCAAGGGCAATTAGGTGGAGCTCAACAACATGAGCCCACAGGAAAATATCTGTGCCCTTAGAATCTAATGGAGTAAGATCGAGCTCGTTCAAGTCTGACATCCTGAAAAGGAAAGCAAGAACGTATTAGTTTCGGGGCCAATGCTTCCACGAAAACTAATATAAGATTTCTGAGCCTTAATGCTACCAAGAAATCGATTTCCAAGAATATTTGGATTAGATCGAAACAATGATGTTTGAATGGTCAAAATTGATGCTCACGAACGCTCTTAGTTCATAGCTTACGAACACTCTTAGTTCGTTAAATCGATGCTTACGGACGCTCTTAGTTCGAAGTCTTATGAACGCTCTTAGTTCGTTAATTGCGTGAATCCCCACGATTCCGCTTTCTCAAGAATCGAACCCACGTTATAAGAATGGTGGGATGAAGAAGAACGGATGTTGCAAGTCCCGAGAAAAAGAAGGAGAAATTAAAATTCGGAAAGCAGGAACTTTAATTTAAGGGTTATTATCACAAATGGTACCTAAACTTATCTCTATTTTATCGATGGTACCTGAACTTCAATTTTGATCACAACCAGTACCTGAACTTTTCGATTTCATTTTAAATGGTACCTAAGGCCACATTCGGTCACTATTCCGGCCAAAAAAGACAAATCTAAGAAAACAAAAAACAAAAAAACAAGTTCAAGGCAAATCTATTACCAAAAAATCATCACTATATATGATCGCAACCCTCGAAATCATCAAAAATCATCACTATGATCGCCTCCCATGTCGTTTTTAGTTGGAATAGTGACCGGAGGTGGCTCTAGGTACCATTTAAAATGAAATCGAAAAGTTCGGGTACTGGTTGTGATCAAAATTGAAGTTCAGGTACCATCGATAAGATTGAGGTATAGTTCAGGTACCATTTGTGATAATAACCCTTAATTTAAAAACTAACTTGTTGAAATTCGAAACAGATTCTCTTCTGAACAGCTTGCACTTTGATTGGTGTACAGGTCTCAAAACATCTCCGATAAAGCTGAAATTCGGATGTCAGATGGAAGAGACAGAGACAAACAACTTTGATGAAGAAAGGATTTTGATCTGAGGTTCAGAACTAGACGTTTCGGGGCTGCAAGCAGACAGATGTGCACAGGAAAGGAGAAGGATGCAGTTGGTGTGCGTTGGTGCTGCAGGGGCAGCAGAAGTGCAGCGGTGCTGCAGGGGTAGCAGGGATTCGTGCGCAGGGGCGCGTAGGTGCTGCAGGGGCAGGCGCGCAGGTGAGGCTAGCGTGGGCTAGGAGCTGCGGTGATGAAGAAGATTTTTGGGTTTTTGGTTTTTGGTTTGTGGTTAAAACTCGTGCTAATAACGTGTTTAAGTAAAATAGATTCGAGAGAGAATTGTCACCATATTATTGAGAATAGGAGCCCTATATCTAGAGATTACAAAGTATATGTTCCAATGTTACAAGGAATACTAATCCGATTTGGATTATGAATTCTAGAACCTTCTCTCCTATTACTACTCCTAGTTTGATTAGGCACACCAAAACTAATTTTCCTTCAACAAGAATTTTGTGAAAAAGGTTATAAAAGAAAAATAAGCCAGATGGAAATCATAAAAAATAAAAAAATAAAAAGCAAATAAGAAAAGCTGATAACAAAACTCTAGAAGGATCATGAAAGACGGAAATCTATTATATCAGATTTAACGCCAAATAATTATCAGCATCACGCATCCCTGAAAATTATACCACTGATGCTTTTATTCTTCTTCTTCTTCACATTTAGGGGTTTTATGGCCTTAAATTGTAACTTGCTTTTTCTCAAAAAAAAAAAAAAAAATTGTAACTTACTTTTTGAGATGCGTCATATTATGTCCAAATATCAGGAGTTTAGGACCTAATGGATTGATAACCTTATCCGTATCTAAACTTTAAGCAACTGAATGAAAAATAATTTGCCGACTTATACAATTTCAAGTATACCAAATAGGAACAGAAAATATTGGAATCTATAAAGAACATAGCATCATATATAACCGGTTTATTTTCGAAAGAATAGACGGCTAAAAGGAACTTATATTGAGCATCTATGACCCAAATATCCTTGTTCAGAGTGTAAACTGCAACGCGGATCTCTCACTTAGGGAACTAACCTTTCTGTAGTCTGAGATGTAGCAGCCAAGCATGTCCAGAGCTGTAAAGTTCGACTTAATGATCTCAGTAGCATTGCCACCTTAATCTTCATACCAGCACCATGGCATCCAGTGATTTTTTTCTGGAAGATCAAAAGATCTAGGTGGCAATATTACTGAAATCATTATGTCAGTAACTCATCTGTCTCTAAATCACCTCCTAATGCTTCACCTATTCTTCCTACCTTACCATCCCTCTCTACCATTTGAAAGTACCTATATATCTTCTTATCATCTTACTCTGTATCAGGTCCAGCCTTGATTTTATAGTCTGCAAATGATATAACATCCCTTTAGTAATTAATGGGAAAAATACTATTTCGTTTTTGCACACACTCACTAGCACCAAAGCATGACTTCACAAGACATGTGAATCACAAGCACATTATAGTCACCCAGATGGAGCAGATCTGCCATGGACCCACAACATTATTTTCCTTAAACATAGCCACATATATCTGCTCTTACTAGGGGTCGTCAACGGGCCGGGCCGGGCCGGGCCGGGCCTTGCTATAGTTTTAAATAATTGCGGGCCGGGCCGGGCCGGGCTTTATTAAAAATCAAAGGATCCAAGCCCGTCCATATAAAGCGGGCCTTGCGGGCTTTTTCGGGCCGGGCCGGGCTTGGCCTTGCGGGCTTTTTTGGGCCGGGCCTTGCGGGCTTTATTTATAAATAAATATTTAAAGACACAAGTTTTTTTTTTTAATCAAGCTTTGGAAATTCAATGGATAATGATCAAATACAACCAAAGATAATAGATCTATATAACTATATTGTACCCAAAAAAATCTATATTTATATATAGATACTAATTTATTGATAAATAAATTTTTAAAGACACTAATTTTTTATAAACCTATATTTATATATCATACACTCCAAAGAGCAACCCCTATCAATTCAAAGAAAATGGAAAAACCGACCGTTGGATGAGTTTATTACAATAAATTATGCATGTGGTTAAAAATTTAGTCAATTTCACCTTAGTTTTGAACCCGATCTAATTGGTCAACCATAGTCACTTATATGTTTTATTGGTTGACCGATGGCGTGGCAACCACGAAACGTGCTTATTTTTTCACATCACGTTTGTATATATTCCATCGATGGATGTGCGTGGACATAAGATAAAAAAAATTAATTTTAATTACAAACACATTGGTGTATACCAATTTTATTCCTTTAGTTGTATGACTTATACATTGCATTTAAATTGTTTAGGTTCATTCTAAAGCAACCATGAAGTAGAAAATGAATTCGGAGAAACCAACCGCTCGATGGAGATATTGTAATGTTTTATGGTGATTGTAGAAAATCTAGCCAATTTCGTTATTGTTTCGAATTCGATCAACTAGGTCAAACGTAGTTACTCTTATAAACCTATATTTATATATCATACACTCCAAAGAGCAACCCCTATCAATTCAAAGAAAATAGAAAAACCGACCGTTGGATGAGTTTATTACAATAAATTATGCGTGTGGTTAAAAATTTAGTCAATTTCACCATAGTTTTGAACCCGATCTACTTGGTCAACCGTAGTCACTTATATGTTTTCTTAGTTGACCAATGGCGTGACAACCTCGAAACGTGCTTATTTTTTCACATCACGTTTGTATATATCCCATCTATGGATGTGCGTGGACATAAGATAAAAAAAATTAATTTTAATTACAAACACATTGGTGTATACCAATTTTATTCCTTTAGTTGTATGACTTATACATTGCATTTTAATTGTTTAGGTTCATTCTAAAGCAACCATGAAGTAGAAAATGAATTCGGAGAAACCAACCGCTCGATGGAGATATTGTAATGTTTTATGGTGATTGTAGAAAATCTAGCCAATTTCGTTATTGTTTCGAATTCGATCAACTAGGTCAAACTTAGTTACTCTTATAAACCTATATTTATATATCATACACTCCAAGAGCAACCCCTATCAATTCAAAGAAAATGGAAAAACCGACCGTTGGATGAGTTTATTACAATAAATTATGCGTGTGGTTAAAAATTTAGTCAATTTCACCATAGTTTTGAACCCGATCTAATTGGTCAACCGTAGTCACTTATATGTTTTCTTGGTTGACCAATGACGTGACAACCTCGAAACGTGCTTATTTTTTCACATCACCTTTGTATATATCCCATCTATGGATGTGCTTGGACATAAGATACAAAAAATTAATTTTAATTACAAACACATTGGCATATACCAATTTTACTCCTAAAGTTGTATAACATATACATTGCATTTAAATTGTTTAGGTTCATTCTAAATCAACCATGAAGTGGAAAATGAATTTAGAAAAACCAACCGCTCGATTGAGAGATTGTAATGTTTTATGGTGGTTGTAGAAAATTCAGCTAATTTGGTTATCGTTTAGAATTCGATCAACTAGGTCAAACTTAGTTACTCTTATAAACCTATATTTATATATCATACACTCCAAAGAGCAACCAATATCAATTCAAATAAAATGGAAAAACCGACCGTTGGATGAGTTTATTACAATAAATTATGCGTGTGGTTAAAAATTTAGTCAATTTCACCATAGTTTTGAACCCGATCTAATTAGTCAACCGATTACCGATATGTAGAATATATATATATGCACATATTCTATATAGAATAATAGAACTTCCACACACACACACACACACACATATATATATATCTCTATATATATATATATTATATATATAAACACACACATATATAAATATATACATATATAAAACACACACACATATATATCTATATATATATATATCTCTATATAAACACACACACACACATATATATATCTCTATATATATATTATATATATAAACACACACACATATATAAATATATATACATATATAAACACACACACACACACATATATATCTCTATATATATATTATATATAAAACACACACACATATATAAATATATATATATACATATATATAAACACACACATATATATAAATATATACATATATATAAACACACACACACACACACACATAACTACAAATATATATATATATATATATATAAAATATTTTACGGGCTTTTACGGGCCGGGCCTAGCGGGCTTTTACGGGCCGGGCCTAGCGGGCCTTTGGCGGGCCGGGCCTACGGGCCGGGCCGGGTTTTTGCGGGCTTTAGGCGGGCCGGCCCTCGGCCCACCAAGGCGGGCTTTTGCGGGTTTTTTGACGGGCCGGGCCGGGCTAAAAGCCCTCCGGGCCGGCGGGCCTCCATCGGCCCACTTGATCCGCGGGCTTTTTGATGAGGCCTAGCTCTTACTGGAAAGCTGTCCCACTTCTCAAAATCATACTAGATATGTATCCTCATTCTACGGCCATAGCCACAGCTCAGCCACACACAGAGAAGCTTTTGGTATTTAACCTATATTTGAACTTTACCGGACATATACACTAACCTTCATTTTGCATCATTTCACCTTGAATTCCATATTATATGCTGTAAAAGTTTTGTTTCCTAGCTAAATTCTTTAAAAGCTATCTGTTCATGTCATGGCCTTAAATCTACATCTCATGGAGTGATGAAAGTTAGTAGAAAATACCTTTAACATTGGACATCTTGAGATTCTATTAGAAGGCAGGGTTTAACCATGCTACAAGTGAGATTTCTTCTCCTCTACTCTTGTCAGTGAAAATAAACTTGAAGTCTAAACTTGTATACATAGAATCTAAATTACCTCAGCACATGCTTGTTCTTTTTCCCATTCACTGCTCCAAATTCGTTAAAAAAATGCAATTACTATGGCCCCATAGAGTTGGGATGATACTGAGTTATCTTTCCAGCATTGTTCTTTTGATTCCCAGTTATGTGGTAACTCTTCACATAAAACCTTTAGACTAGGCCTCACTGGTTGGCAGCATCTCCTTTTATGACTTTAACTTCAAAGGAATAAATGAGCTCTGCAAAACTTTATGCTGGGAAGTAATCCAAAGTCCCCACAACCTTGTACAAGTTTATTTTTCCTCCTCGAAACAGGGTTCCTGAAACCTCATTAAGCTGCAAGCAAGAGCAAGAAGTTCAGTTTGGGTAGTTCACGTTCATTATTGTTTAAAATAACAATAAACTCCATAGCTCCATAGATTAGATTATATCATAAATTAGATTGGCTAATTGTTGACTGAGAAGCAAAATGGAACTCATTCCAAAGACACGCACCGGCTCAAAAGAGCAATCGAATTTTTCAACGAAATTAAGCACTCTTTGGCTTTTTGGAAATTCTCTCGAGTGTGCTTGAAATCATATTTCTTTTCATCGTCACATTCATCTTCAAGAAACAAACCTCCAGAGTCTTTCACTAGCGCAAACATATCTGCTCCACAGAAACTCGACCCATTCAATGAAACTTTTCTTTTCTTGCAAGATGATCGATTAATAGCTTGTCCACTCGGTGGAAATTCCACAAATAAGCTCCATGAATCACACACTTTACGCAAGCACCTATAAAAGAATGCATTCAACACAAAGTCAGAGATACAATGACTGGCAATCAATTGCAATTCTCTAGAGTTAACTAAATTATTGTTCTAATACCAGCGAACTGCAGAATTGAAACAAACAAATAGTAGTGGAGTGCAAGAAGAGTTTTTGTAACTTCATAATGTACCTTAAAAGATATTCTGCACAACTGATTCCAGTATCTTTTGTAATAAGGTAATCCAAAAATGTGTTGGAAGGAAACAGTTGCCATATATTTTACAAGATGGAAAAACTAGGATATTAATTCCGTACCGTTTCTCTGCAGGACAAGGTACACAAAGCAATTGCAAGAGCACTCTGAATAATACATCATCCTACAGTTGAAGATTAAGCCAAGAAATAAGGACATATGACTAAGAAAAATTGCAAATAGTATAGCAAACTTGTTGAACAGATGATGCACACAGACAAACAAACATGGAAAGTAATCAGCTAAAAAGTTGGATACAGACATAATACAATTTCAAAACTATAGAGTGAATTCAGATGAGAATGGGGCACCTCTTTGATATATAGTTGGAGGAAGGATTTGGCAAAGTCTGCACATTTTTCAAAATACATTTCATGGTCCACAAACATATCAGTTGGAAGATGTCCTTGAAGCCAGTTATTAAGCTCCAACAGTCCTTCCTTTCTTCCACAACACTGCAACTCTGCATTTGAGTCATAGTCCAAGCATAAATTCCAACTTGCACAAGCACATTTTCTGTTAGTGCCTCCATTTGAGTTAATCAAACTAAAAGAACACCTCAGAAAAAGGAACACAGCCTGTCTTTGCAGATGGCGAGAAGACAGACTATTTACTTCTGAATCAGAAACACTGGATAGAAATGGAGAGCCTTCCAAACAATCTTCCTGATTACACTCCAGAGTAGAAATGGGTTGCCGCAAAAGCTCTTCAAAGTAATAATGGATAAGTTGCAACCATGAAACAAGAATTGAGGATTCTGGACAAGTTTGGACAATGAGCCTGATCATTAGCACCTGCAGGATAAGTTTTACAGTGTACTTGCAATCAATTCTATGCTAGTAATCACAAACACTCATAACACATAAGCAGGAGTCTAATATATTTGCACAAATATCTCATATTCCCAGGCAATTGTGAACAAACATGTCTCCAGTAAAATCACGGAATTAAAAATCTCACATTTTCAAAAGATGTAGGGAACTATTTTTTTTGTGTCTAGGTATTTCTCAACAGTCTCAACCCAAATCAATATAGTATTAGCAGTGAAGTCTGCTACTTGGCCCTTTTGTAGCGGCAAATACTACTTTTGGAAAAACGACACTTTAAAAAGCTTCATGACATCAAACCATTTGTTCATTCTCAGAGTTTCTGCATAGCACCGAAACCAACGTACATAAGATTCTATAACAATCAAAGAAAAGACTCAGGTTAACTGTTACCAATAACTTGTGTTTAAAGTATTGAGAGATGCAGTTGCGAGAGATAACACAATCCGCCTGCTCCCCAAGGCATAAACGTAAAAGCTTAGGTACAAGGTTGATGATTCTAGAAAACACTGGATGATGCTGGTCTAGAGATCCACCTGGAGCATCGACAACACTGCCTTGCTCGACCAAGGAACAGAGAAACTGAATCAAGTTTCCTAGAAACAAGGTTCTTTGGAATGAAACATCTGCCCTGGAGCATTTCAGAGCATCAGCATTTGGACCAACACGAATCTCATGCAATAAATCCCCAAGGCACTGTTGAAAGAAAAGAATTAACAGCCTCAATGAACACTTCAACAAGTTCGTCATCATCCTCAAACTTCAAATACTTCAGTATATCACGTAGCACCCGAACAACACCAGCCGCTACAGACCAGTCACCATTTTTCACCTTAGGTTTCAGCACCAGAATTAAACTCAATGAACTAGAACAAAGATCACTAGCCAAATCCATACAATCACACAACAAACGAATAAAGGCATCCCAGTGGCTTCCCTACAAAAACACATATAATCAACCATAAAACCTCACTAAAATGCCATTCAAAACTACTTGAAAAATGCAATAGAAACTGTAACATACCGAAGCCGCCACGAATTCGGAGACAGCAGCTAGAACATTGCAGGCCAGATGCTTCACATATTGACTCTCCACTGTTAGGAAAACAATCTGTTGGAAAAGCAACAAACTTTGATCTTCTTAAACCATATGAATCATTAACTCAAAGTTAAAAAACAAACTTACCATGTGAGTTAAGATTTTACTCAGACACATACTTCAAAGTGTGAACCTTTACATGGTTTCCCGCCAAGAAACGAAACGGTGCGTTTAGGCTCAAGGTCAGGGACGCTTTCTGATATATATTTTGCAATCCAATCACCACTCCCTGATCAAAATCCAATCCAATCACCACTCCCTGATCACAAACATTAACTCAATACTTCAAAGTGTGAACCTTTACATGGTTTTACCGCCAAGAAACGAAACGGTGCGTTTAGGCTCAAGGTCAGGGACGCTTTCTGATATATATTTTGCAATTTTCAACTAGGGAAAAACCAAAAGACTCTTTTTTTGCGGTAAAAGGGCGCCGAACGACGCCGTTTTATATGCCACCGTTGTGTGAACCCTCTCTAGTAGCGGCTTTAATACAAAAATGCACCGCCATAAACTCGCTCAGGGAAGCATACATGCTGATTTGGCTTTGGAGAATTCACTGCTTGATATGTATTGTAACTCTGGCGACACCCAAGCAGCTTTTAGTGTGTTTAATAAAATGGACAGCCCGGATTTGGTTTCATGGAACACAATGATTGCTGGGTATTCAGAAAATGAGGATGGGGAAAAGGCGATGAATTTGTTTGCCCGGTTGAAAAGATTGTGTTTTCTTAAACCAGATGAACATACTTATGCAGCTATCATATCTGCAGCAGGTACATACCTTGCTTCTGACTATGGTAAGCTTCTTCATGGTCAAGTCATAAAAGTAGGACTCGAGTAGAATATATTTGTAGGAACTGCACTAGTGTCTATGTACTTCAAGAACAGCGAAACGGATAGTGCTCAAAAGGCATTTTATTCTATTTCTGAGAAGGATGTTGTTCTCTGGACTGAGATGATCATGGGTTATTCAAGATTGGCTAATGGGGAGAGTGCAATTAAGTTCTTCAAAGAAATGTGCAAGGAAAGCCATAAGGTTGACAGCTTTGCTCTGAGTGGAGCTTTGAGTGCTTGTTCCGACCTGGCCATGTTAAAACAAGGTGAGATGATTCACTCGCAGGCCTTAAAAACAGGATTTGATGTTGAAATGTCTGTATGTGGGAGTCTGGTGGATATGTATGCAAAAAACGGTTGCCTTGAATCTGCTTATTGTATATTTTCCCAAGTTGTGGAGCCTGATTTGAAATGTTGGAACTCGATGCTTGGGGGATATAGTCAACATGGCATGGCAGAAGAAGCATTGAAGCTCTTTTTTGAGATCCAAAAACATGGTCTCGTACCAGACCAAGTAACATTTCTGTCTCTACTCTCAGCTTGCAACCACAGTGGGTTGGTTGAAGTAGGAAAGTTCTTGCGGAATTGTATGAAGGAGAATGGTATCCCACCTGGGCCTAAGCACTGCTCTTGCATGGTTAGTTTGTTAAGTCAAGCTCGACTACTGAATGAGGCAGAGGAGCTTATTATCAAGTCACCATTTAATGAAGATAATCTTGAACTGTGGAGAACTTTGCTGAGCTCGTGCGTCATCAATAAGAACTTGGAGATAGGAGTTCATGCAGCAGAGCATGTTCTAAAGGTTGATGCAGAAGACAGTGCAACACATATCTTGCTTTCAAATCTCTATGCTGCTGCCGGAAAATGGGATAAGGTTGTAGAAATAAGGAGAAAGGTTAAAGAACTGACGTTAGAGAAGGATCCTGGGCTGAGCTGGATTGAGGATAAGAAGAATATTCAGGTATTCAGTTCTGGTGTTCAATCTAAGGAAGAGGTTGGTGAAGCCGAAGATGCACTGCATTGGCTACAAGGAAACATGGTACAATCTCAAAGAGATGAACTTGATGAACCTATTTATACCACATAGGATGTTGAAAGAAATGTTCCTGAAAAATCTCTTTATGTAATCAACACCTTTTTAATTCCTAATTTTAGAATTGAACTCTTACATGCTTCTGTGCCTAGAAACAAACAATTTTGATTGCAGCATTAATATTTTACCTAACAGACGAGGGCCTTCATCCTAAGACAAGAATTGATATTTGTATGTTGCTCAAGGGGGTTCAACACAACTAGATGGAAAAGTGATTTTGACATAAATTGAAAACTTCGAAATTGAAATTAAGTCGCAATAGATGTTTATACAAATACAAGCACTCACGTTGTTCATATTAACAAAAGAAAGAGCAAACTAGAACTTTCTAGGCTGCAATTTATTGTTCTAGCAATTAGCATAATTGTAGCTCACTGACATTTTAAGTGTACTTCTGTGCTATCTCTAGAAGAGAATTGGAAAGTTCTTGTGGCTTTGAAAACATTGGCATATGATCAACTCCCTTGATCTCCACCACATCTTTAACCCCACTATTTTGAATCATCCAATGCTGAAATTCCTTGGTTATTACCTTGTCCTTCTCACAAACTGCATAAACTCTTGTAACCGATCCATAACCCTCATTTGAGAAGTTCTTCATCTTACACACTTGTTCACGAAAGAAGGAACTCTTCCTTACTAGACTCTTGGCGAGTTCAATATCCTTGGAACATGCAAAATGTAATTGCAACAGTTCAGAAAACTTGAATAAGACATACCATAAGTAAGAACCAACCTATTTGATTATCAAGAATCGTAGTCTGAGAAGAAACTTATGCTATTAGTGTGTCTTTTAGAGAGAAATATACCTCAATGGGGCTGAGTTGATAGAGACTTGTTGCCAAGAACTTGGGACCGAAATGAAATGAAGCAAAGGGTTCTTCTCCAAACTGTCCAAACTGGGTGTCCAACCATCTGTCTAATGGTAATTGTTGCATCAACTGTCCACGTAGAATAGAACAACCATATAGTTATCAAATTAGGAGCACTGTAATTTAGTAAAGTAAATAGCATC
Source organism: Rosa lucieae (assembly GCA_024704745.1). Taxonomy (NCBI): domain Eukaryota; kingdom Viridiplantae; phylum Streptophyta; class Magnoliopsida; order Rosales; family Rosaceae; genus Rosa; species Rosa lucieae. Next base: position 17,402,482 of record CM045492.1, on the reverse strand, counting down.
TAGATTCCACAATTATTATTTGCATTCAAATGATTTGACTCCCAAAAGCCAAAACCAAGTTGCTAACCTCCCAACTATTTAGCTATAGGACAAGAATTTGACTAGCAATGGGGAGTTGGGGACAAGAATTTGACTAGCAATGGGGACAAGAACTTGACTAGCAACCACGACAAGTTCATACTAAATATTGGAGACAAAATTGACTAACCACATGGACGTACAATTCTAGACTAACCTCCCAACTATGTAGCTATACAGGAACTTGATGAGCAATAGGATAAGAGCTTGACTAGTACATCGCTAACAATATGGACTTGACTTACAATTGGACAAAGACGGCTAAGAAGCTGAAAATGGCATGATTTCTTCAAGGAATAATCTGAATTGAAATGCAGTTATAATCAAGGCATGATGCCGGATTTCCTGTACAATATCCAGTCTCGTATATTTCTAACTATTAGCTGCAAAATTGTGATGGACCGGATCATACTTCAGTATCGATCTGATGCTTTCACATCATAATCAGATTATGAATGTTCAATCATATGTCATAACATGTTATATATCCGATATTCCGGTAATCTTGAATAAAGCTAAGTGAGTCTTGAAAGAACAACATACCTGATCTACAATATACCATGGGTGGTGTGTGGTATCTGGCAGTAAAGCAGCCAGGAAAACAGCAGCAGAAATTTTCTCAGGGAACTTCTCCATGGCAAGAGCCAAGTTCATGCCCCCAAGGCTGTGACCTACAAGGATCACCTTTTCTTGTGGACCAAGTGATCCGATAAACTGAAGCAAAGGCTCAGAGTACTCTTCTAGTGAATGAACATCTTCTAGGGACTTGGTGTCGATGCCTGAAGCGGCATTATTGAGGGCCGTGACCTTGTGACCGGCGGACTCCAGCCTTGGCTTGATTTTGTACCAACACCAAGCTCCATGGCCCGCACCATGGACTAGAACAAAGTGCTTCTGTGTGATGGATGCTGGCATTTTCTCTGTACTTGGTTGTAGAGCAGTTTCACTCCCTTGAATAGTTAAGAGCTTCAATAAGTAAAACAGGCTTAATAGGCCGTCGGTTCCTGTTTATCCTTGACTTTTAATTTCCGCCGTCGGTTCAAAATCTAACGGTCTGAAGTCTTACACTTCAGCATCGGCCTATTAACTACTCTAACATTGGGTAACACCGTTTCTTATTCTTAATTTTTCCAATCTGCAATTCCATGATCTGCACATATAAAGTGACTTTACTGAGTAGGTTGAAATTTTCCAAGCCCAAAACCAAAGCTCTTACTTTTGGTTGTAGTGTTTGTAGAATATTTATTTTTGATCTTTGGAACAAGAAAGCGCCATATACTTTTCCCATTTGTCATGGGTTCTTTCTTGGATGTGTTTAAATGTTGAATTCTGGAAAGAGAACCCTTCAAATTCTCCATCATCATCATTAAGTTCTTATTGTTTGAATTGGTGAACCAAAGGAACTAGGTAAAAAGGTCCACGCGATGCTGCGGATCTTTTAGTTGCAATAATAATTGGTATATTGTAGCAAAAAAAAAAATATTGAATGAGAAAACAAAGAAGAATAGCAAAAAGCTTTTATGTACATTGATCAGTAATGTACAGAATGTCTGCTAAACAACCAGTGCTTATATGTACAAAACAACTAGTGCTTTATATGTACAAAACAACCAGTGCTTATATGTACATGGCATGACATTATTTTTCAAGGACAGTTTTTTTTTTTTTTTTGAACCCAAATTGTGAAATTTATTAAAGAAAAGAAGGTTACAAAGAGAAAGGAGGTAGGACAGGCATAAGAAGCGCCGCTAGCCTCCTAACAAAAGAATACAAATTAACTTAACAAAAGAGAAAGGAGGTAGGACAGTTAGCATAACAAAAACCCATAGATATTGGTTCTTATCACAAAACAAAAAGTTTCATTGCAAAGTAGAAGTGGTTAGGTAAGGTCTTCGGTGTCAGATTGAGCCAATGTATTTGTGCTGGTCTGATCTGATGGTTCAAAGTTGTCACTGAAATATACAGAGCACATGAAGGTTATAAATAAAAGATTGGGTCATAATTAAGGGATGCTTAAATTGAATGGATAGAGTAGATATAAAATGCAGAAAATAAGTGGAAAGGAAATTTAACGTGAGGATTTTAAAACTTGCCTTTTCGGGTTCTTGCTTGGTTTTACATTGAACAATTCGTTCCTCTTCTTTCCAAACATAAGAGGATTTCGCGTGGAAGTTGTTGGTTCGATATCTTGGGTTGGTGTGAACTTGTGAACATCTTTGTATATCCCCTTTATAAGGAAATCTCTTTTTGTTCCTTGCTTCAATTTCAGCAATTTGACTGTCCTTCTAATTGAAGAATTTCTTGTGGACTGATCCTTTGGTTTTTTGCAGTTTTTCCTGATAATCAAGTCTTCGCGTGAGATTCCAAAGATTTCTTCTGCTTCTTTGCCCATTAAGACTGCATGTGCTTGATCAATCTCATCTTCAATGAGAGCGGTGACTCTGAAGCTGCATTAAGATATGAATCAAATTCAGGGATGTGGGGAAGAAATTGCAGGAACCAAGTAGAAATGATACTGACATGAAGCAAAACTGAAGAATAAAAATATTTCAAAGTTAAGAAAATCTGAATCTCAGGACCATTCTCGAAGCGATATAGGTTTTAGACCAAAGAACATTGAATTATAGTAAGGGAAAAATTCACCAACGGTGTCTGGACACTTAGGGGACTTTCAGAATGATACCTGAACTTACAAAGTTATCAATGTGATACCTGGACTCATTTTTTCATATCAACGTCATACCTACGACCAATTTCCGTCACAGAGCCGTTAAATTTTGCACGTGCATTACACTTAATGAAGACAAAAAGACCGATTTACCCTCGAGAAAAATTCACCAACGGTGTCTGGACACTTAGGAGACATTCAGAATGATACCTAAACTTACAAAGTTATCAATGTGATACCTGGACTCATTTTTTCATATCAACGTTGTACCTACGACCAATTTCGGTCACGGAGCCATTAAATTTTGCACGTGCGATGCACGTGAGTCACTTAATAAAGACAAAAAGACTGATTTGCCCTCAAAAGTTTTTTTTTTTTCCTTTTCTTTTCTTTCTTTCTTTCTTTCTTTATTCTTCTTTTTCGGTTTCTGTATTCTCTCCTTCTCTCCTTGCCAACACCACCGCTTTCGGAGAACCCACCATGGAATATGCAGGAAGAAAATGGGGGAGAGCCACGACAACCTCCACCACCGCGCAATGACGTCGTCCTCCGCTGCTTCTCGATTGGGTTTGGGTATAAGGACTGCTTCTTCCTCCATCGCCAGCGAAATCGTGGAGGCTCGAGGCCACATTCTAAGGGCCACCGACCGGAAGGACCGCCACAACAAGGTCTACACGGCCAAAGGCCCCAGGGACCACCACGTCCGGCTCGCCGCCCAACCGCTATTCAATTCTACGACTTGCAAGACCGGCTCGGATACGACCGGCCCAACAAGGTTGTCGATTGGGTCATCAAGAAAGCCAAGGCCGCAATCGACGAGCTGCCGCCGTGGAACCCGAACTCAATTTTTGTTCAGACAACATCTTCTCCGACGGTGCCGATATCCACCGCGCAGGACACGCAGAACGCGAGCCTCCATTTCTCGATGGTGGAGGCTCCGAGTTCTTTGTCTGCTAATCGGCGAGGCGCAATGGTGGGTGGCAGCGGAGTGGCGGAGCTGGTGAATCAGAACAGCTCGAATTTTCTGCAAGTAAGGATGGTGTGGAGGCTGAAGTTGTTAATCTTTGGCTGCCTACAATTGCTTCTTATCGAAGTTTGGCTAGAGGCCAAAGTTGTCTGCTAGACCAATGAAGTTGTAGGTGAGGATGGTGTGGAGGTGGTGTTGCATGTCGGGAACGACGGAGAGGATAGCAGGGTGGGATTGGAGCTGTGATTTAAGAGTGGAGGGCTGGCAGGGTCTGAGTTTCTGATCAATGGTGTATAAAAGGGGGTCGGAGGAGAGAACAAGAGTGGTGGTGGCTAAGTCGTCGGCGGCGGCGGCGACGGGGATGAACTCGGAGTGAGCGGTGAAGCCTCAGTGAAATTTCAATTTGTTGTAGGATTTGAAGTAGGGGAACCATAAACATCTGCAGTGCATGAAGGTGAATTGAGACACACGGCGATGTTTGATCGGCAATCGGCGGTGGGAATCGAACAAGCAAGATGATTTAAATCTTGATGATTCAAATCAGGGGAAGAAGAAACCTAAAAAGAAGAAGAAGAAAGAAAAGGAAAAAAAAAAAACTTTTGAGGGTAAATCGGTCATTTTGTCTTCATTAAGTTACTCACGTGCAAAATTTAACGGCTCCGTGACGGAAATTGGTCGTAGGTACGACGTTGATAAGAAAAAATGAGTCCAGATATCACATTGATAGTTTTATAAGTTCAGGTATCATTCTGAAAGTCCCTTAAGTGTCCAGACACCATTGGTGAATTTTTTCCTAAAACAAACTGAGGGCAGAATGTCTTTTTTGCCCTCATTTTTAGGCTCACGTGAGTCACACGTGCTCACAGTTGACGGAGACGTGACGGAAGTTCGCCAGAGGTACGATGATAATACGAAAAGTAAAGTCTAGGTATCACATTGATAACATTCAGAGTTCAGGTATCATTCTGAAAGTCACTAAAGTGTCCAGACACCGTTGGTGAATTTTTCCCTTATAGTAAATGGTCAGCAGAATATAAAACAGAACTGAACCGTGGATTATGCATTGACTATATTGCAGCCCACAAATTGAACCAATACATTACCAATGTTTTGCATCAATTACCAGAATTTTCCTCAAAGTGACCTAGGCTTTAGACCAAACAACGTACCAAGGAACATTATAGTAGATGATTAGCAGCATAAAAAACACAATTGAAGCATGAATTACAGATTAAGTACATTGGAGGCTACAAATTGAACCAATACATCACTAAGGTTTTGCATCCATTATCAGATGATACCATGTCAAATTAATATATAGTTTGATTTTCGTGTTTTAGCCCAATTAATTGAATTCCCTCCATGGCTAATTAAATTACTGAATTATGTTCTTATAACCCATTCTTACAATGTGCAACCCTTTCTTACAATGTGCCATGAAGAAATTCAGATCCTGGAAAAGTAAACAGAAAAGCACACAATTCTGATGCCTAATGGAAGATTTTGATCAGTAATAATGAGATTAGAACCAAATTGACACTATTTCTTGAGATGGGTAAAGCTAAGAAATACCATTCTTCCAATACCAGCCACCAAATCATTTGCAGATGATTTTCTAAATTTCAAACAGTAATGGGTAATACAGAAAAAACTTGATGGAATCTGAAAGTTACCTGGATATTAAGATACATGGAAAAAGGGATAGGTAATTGATCTACCGCACTCGACTTATGCAAAATAGGGCAGCAACTGTGCTTGAACATGATCAGTCCAGCAGTGTTCACAGCAAAACTGAAAACAACCAAAAAAAGATCAGCATGCCAGCAAATTTCCATCTAGAAAATACCAACTAACCAGTATAGTGTTTGAGTGTTCATATTTCATAGACCGGAAAGTCCACATTGTTGAATTCAATCGCACCCAATTAGTGAAATTTAAATCCCAAGTTAATCTATAGACAATGGAAACGGATTTCATCAAACTCATTCATATCACACACAAACCCAATTCAAAACAACAGGATATTGTATTATATCGTTAAAGTTCATTATAGTACAATTACTTCAGACATGAAATCAACATTCTAGATTAGATTACTTGCTTTTTTTATTGTATTTTGAGGCAAACAATATCCTACCAACAAACAACCAAATTCGGAATCAACCATCATCGCTTCAAATTTGCAATTATTTAAAGTCCATGCAATCAAAATTCTAGATTAACCTAAAGACTAAAACTACAATGCTATCAACAAATGAAAAAATTCAGTATCATCCACCAATTTTTCAAGTTTGAACTGATTTGGAATCCAAATCACAACCTCTCTACGAAACAAATATAATCTTAAAAGTTCCAGCTAAGAACATCAAAATTTGAATATGAACAAAATCATTACCAGTATTATCCCTAATCGACTTAATTAAAATACAAAATCAATAGTAGAAAAGAGCAAGAACTCAATTGAGAAGAGCCAAACTAAATGAAACATTAGTCGTAGGTATGTAGGAAATTAAACAAAGATCCACTCTGTAATGACCAATAATGTGATCATACAATCAATCATCCCAAAAAGCATGCAGACACAGGAAACCAAAAAACTCAAAGGATTCAATAATCCCCAAAAGCATGCAGACACAGGAAACCCAAAACCTCAAAGGAAAAAAAATTACCGATTTTGACTGCTTCCCGTCCCCCTCTTCCTTTTCTCTGAGCTCTCTACCTTCTTCCCCTGTCAATTTTATATACTACCAATCAGATGACTCCACTCTTCCAATTATGGGAACCAAATGAAATTGAATTACTAACCTTACCAATCAGCAAAGAATTTCAAGCTCCTTTACTTTTGATCTCGAGGACAGTTAATTTTGTTGGTCCGGTAAGATACAATTGATGGTTTTGAAAAAGATTTTTTTTTTTTTTTTTTGTCTTAGTTTTGAAAAAGATTTTGGGATGATACAATTCTGGTGTATCAGGTTTGCGAGAGCGAAGGGAGTGCAGATGATGATAGTCTGGAAGAGTCGAGTAGACAACGTCGGTGTCATCCTTATCACAAAATAAGGACGAAAACGTGATTTCCACCAACCGGCTTGGCTGGAGCCGATACCAAAACGGCTTAGTAACAGTAACTGGAAACCCAACTTTAATATATAGCCTTGTCTACTTCGCTGATATATTGCCTATCCAAATGAGAGTGAAGCTTCGCCTACATGTCAAATTTTGTAAAATTCACTTACATCCTAGATGAAAATGTACTACATTCTGAACATTCCAAGTGATCACTAATTACAGAAGTTAAACCTCTTATTTCATGCGTTTGCAGAAGCTCAGAACTGCTACTTTCTGCTAACTGCTGGGGTGTGCCTGCATATAATAATCAACACACATCAATAGTCTCTGCTTCATTTTATTCTATAATGTTGATAACTTTAAACCATTTATAAAGAGTATGGATTATACCTGTACCAGAAATATCTAGGTTTGAATTGGTATACAAACTCTGATTCACAATAGAAGTCAGATTTTGTCCATGATTTCTAAGTCGTTTGTTCTGATGGTGAAATACATTAGCATTGATAAATTCAAAAGTATATGCATTCTCTAAACCAGACCCTACAAATCAAATTTGAAAACGGTTTGTCATTCAACATGTCAAAAATGATGAAATCTTCATATCCTTCATTTCATCCAACGCTGTTTATCAACGTCAGACACAGTACCTTCAGTTTCAGCTATAGTGGCAGCAAAAATCTGATCACTGGCGGTCTCTTGCAGTCTCTCTTGATCATTATAATTTAGATCAGGATCTTGTTGTAAGAGTCTTTTCATTTTGCTGCATCTCATTTTCGGCGCCATAACTGCATTTAAAACTACTAGTTAGCTAGCCAAGAACTCCAAACTGTTATGATACCACCGAAACTCTTTTCTCCCTGGATCAAATCACAGCTATGTAAAATGATGACACGAAAAAGTAGATCAAACCACAGTATATAAAAGTAAAGCATTTGTAGAAAGTCCGTTATCTGTGGATCAAAGGATAACCTAAAAACTGGATATTTGCTTACAATATGTAAAAATAACTCATGGAAGAAACCATTAAATCATTGAAATTTGCTCACAGTATGTAAAAGTAACTCACAATTTGTGGTCACTATATGATTAATTGCAGCAATATTTATCTTTCGTTGTCCTACAATAATTCCTGCAGCAGAGCGCAGGATACATTAAGATTGTTGCTACATTAGAAGTAACTGACAATTCGCGATTTCAATTTAATATTTTAAATAACATACACATTTTATTCTAAGTATTTCTACCAATTTAGGCAGGTTTATCAGTCACTGTGAGTAGAACCCCATGTTCAAACCAGTGTTTACTGGAGTGCCAATTGTTTGTTAACGAATGTATGCAAAGCAGAGATTCAATAGGGTTTAGCACAAAAAAGAGAGATGAGAAACAAAATACAAAATTATGATTTAGTACAAATATATCCACCTACAGAATGAAAACAAAAACTTTAGCACAAAAAATTCAGTAATCAATAATCTCAAAATTGATACTTTGTTTAAGTATAATGTATTTGAGAGAGATGTATTTCATTATAGAGAATAGGAGCCCTATATATAGGGATTACAAAGTGCATAATCTAAGAGTACAAGGATTCCTTATCTAACTTGGAGTAGGAAACCTCTCCTATTATAGCTATAGAACTTATCCTAGTTTGACTAGGCACACTAAGTGTCAATATCCTTCAACACTCCCCCTTGTGCCGCTCAAACTTGGTGGTGACGCTTCATCCGTTGCCTCGTTAAAAACCTTGCTCAAGTGAAAAACCCTGTGGGATAAAAATGAACTCGAGGAGGAGAAAAGAGTGCAACACGTCCTTGATCCTTCGAGACTGAGTAACTCCCCCTGATGTCGAAATCTCCCCCTGATTGCTACAATCATGGGAGTTCGGATAACCTTCTTAATCCGATACTCTTCACATGTTTCTCGAAGGTGGATTTATGTAACGACTTAGTGAATAAGTCCGCTACATTATCCTCTGATCGGATTTGATTCACTTCAATCTTTAGAAGTGATTGTTGTTGCTGATTATAAAAGAACTTAGGCCGATATATGCTTGGTGTTGTCGCCCTTGATGAAACCTAACTTCATTTGTTCAATACAAGCTGCATTATCCTCATAAATGCATGTAGGTTCATCTGTGGTAGACTTCAAACCACAACTTCCTTGAATGTGTCGAATTACAGACCTTAGCCATACACATTCACGTACAGCTTCATGTAGAGCAATAATCTCTGCATGATTTGAGGAAGTAGCAACAAGGGTCTGTTTCGTAGACCTCCAAGATATCGCAGTGCTTCCCATGGTAAAGACATAACCTGTTTGGGAGCGACCTTTGTGAGGGTCAGAGAGGTACCCTGCATCAGCAAAACCCATCAAGACATCATTGTCGTTTTGATGGAGGGAGATAGGAGGACGCCGGCCACCATGAGAGGTTGCAACATGGCCGGCGGCCATTCCATGGACGGGGGCGTTTTGCCTTTTGGGGTCCGATCCCAATTTTCCGTCATTCCTTTTCTCTCTGTAGGGATAGAATAGGCCCATATCAATCGTACCTCTTAGGTATCGAAATATGGTCTTTACACCAATCCAATGGCGGCGTGTTGGTGCAGAGCTATGTCGAGCTAACAAGTTCACTACGAATGAGATATCCGGTCTTGTGCATTGAGCTAAGTACAATAATGCGCCTATTGCACTTAAATAGGGCACTTCGGCCTCTAAGGGTTCTTCGTCCTCATCCCTTGGACGAAACGGATCTTTTCCGGGCTCAAGACTACGGCCGATCATGGGAGTACTCGCAGGCTTTGCTTTATCTTCATTAAAGCGCCTTAGAATTTTCTGAGTATATGCGGACTGATGGATCAAAATCCCATCACTACGGTGCTCGAGTTCTAAACCGAGACAAAACCGTGTTTTCCCAAGATCTTTCATCTCAAATTCGGATTTCAAGTAATTAGCTGTTTCCTTTAACTCATCTAGAGTTCCAATTAGGTTCATGTCATCGACATAAACTGCTACGATTGCAAATCCGGAACTTGTTCTTTTAATGAACACGCATGGGCATATTTCATTGTTAATATATCCCTTCCCAATCAAGTAGTCACTTAGACGGTTATACCACATCCGTCCAGATTGTTTTAATCCATATAGTGAGCGTTTTAATCTTATTGAAAACGCGCTCCGTGGTTTAGAGCCACTTGATTTGGGTAATTGAAGTCCATCTGGAACCTTCATATATATCTCTGAATCTAGATCCCCATAGAGATATGCTGTAACCACATCCATAAGCTGCATGTCAAGTTTTTCGGAAACTACCAAACTGACAAGGTAGCGGAACGTTATAACGTCCATTACGGGAGAATATGTCTCCTCGTAGTCGATTCCAGGGCGTTGTGAGAAACCTTGCGCCACAAGGCGGGCTTTATATCTTACCACCTCATTTTTCTCATTACGCTTTCTAACAAAGACCCATTTATGGCCAACAGGCTTTACACTTGGGGGTGTCTGCGTTACAGGCCCAAATACCTGTCTCTTTGTTAGTGAATCCAATTCAACCTGGATCGCATCTTTCCATTTAGGCCAATCTGCTCTTCGTTGACATTCTTCAACAGAGCGAGGTTCGATATCATCATATTCTATAATCCCTTTCGCAATATGATATGCAAATGCATCATCAATCGCCATAGAATTTCTATCCATCATCTCATGTACACTAGTGTAATTTATGGAGATCTCTCTATTCTCTGGAGTTGGTTCTGACATTGGAGCGTCCCCCAATGATGTCTCTTGGACATAACCATAATCCGGAATATTCTCATGAGATGGATTATTTATATCGATGATTAATGGATTATTCTGTGCCAAACTCGCTTTCTTTCTTGGGCGAGAATCCATCGAACCTATGGGCCTCCCGCGCTTCCTGGCAGGAGCCGTGGGCCTAGCCATAACGTCACCATCATTGAGAGATGGGACGTTGGCGCCATGCTCATGCATTCTTGAGTTGGCGTCATGTCCTCTACTTTTAGGGACATCAATCCTTGCAGGCACGTTTGCAGCAGGTATGTGTGATCTCGTCACTTTAGCGATATCAGAAAACGCATCAGGCATCGATTCTGCTACGTTCTGAAGATCGAGAATTCTCCGCACTTCAATTTCGGACTGTGCGGTTCGGGGATCAAGATGAGACAGAGTGGGGACAGACCACGACAATTCCGGTCGTTCCTGTTGAACATTGATGTTCTTATCTCCCCCTAACGATGGGAAGACTGTCTCATCGAAGTGACAATCCGCAAATCTTGCGGTAAAGAGATCGCCTGTCAAGGGTTCTATGTAGCGGATAATCGTTGGAGAATCATAACCAACGTAAACGCCTAATCGTCGTTGAGGACCCATTTTGGTGCGCTGTGGAGGCGCAATTGGCACATAAACTGCGCACCCAAATATGCGTAAGTGTGAGACATTGGGCTCATACCCAGTCACCATCTGGGACGCAGAAAAGGGTTGAGTGGCAGTAGGCCTCAGACGAATAAGCACAGCTGCATGCAATATTGCATAGCCCCAAGCAGAAATAGGGAGATTGGTGCGCATCACCAATGCTCGAGCAACCATTTGTAGTCGTTTAATGGTGGCTTCTGCGAGACCATTTTGGGTATGAACATGAGGAACAGGATGTTCAACATCAATCCCAATGGACATGCAATAATCATCAAAAATCTTTGATGTAAACTCTCCAGCATTGTCTAATCTTATAGACTTAATAGGATGATCAGGGTGGTGAGCCCTTAACTTAATTATTTGTGCTAGGAGTTTAGCAAATGCAGCGTTCCTTGTGGACAATAACATGACATGTGACCAGCGTGTCGATGCATCAACCAATACCATAAAATATCGAAATGGTCCGCATGATGGTTGAATAGGTCCACAAATATCACCTTGGATTCTTTGCAAGAATGGTATATTTTCTTTGGTGTCCTTTGCATAGGATGGTCTCGATCCTAACTTTGCTAAAGAGCAGGCTTTGCAGAACGAATAATGGGCTTTAGAAATAACCAATGAGGATTTTGGTTGAGCCATGAAGTCACATTTGACTTTAGAAGCAGAAATTGGAGTCAGGGGAGCAGAGGTGGCGTCAAAGCCACCCTGGAGCCGCAGGGGGATGGCGGCGCCGGCTAGTGGTGGCCGGACTTGAAGGGGGAAGGCGCCGTGAGGCGCAGGTGCTCCTCCTTGATCCAAATTTCGAGTTTTACTTCCTTTCGTTCTGAAAAAGGGATGTCCGTGTGAAGTCTTTAATATACGGATCATCATGTCACGACCTGGGTGTCCCAAACGGTCGTGCCAAAGCCTATATGTGTCGGAATCCCATAAATCATCTCTCATGACATGGTTGGATTCAATGACTCGAATAGTGGTTGCATACAACCCACTAGAGCGACACATAAGTTTCTCTAAGACTCGTTTATGTCCGTAGTCATTAGAGGTGATGCAAAGGAACTCTTGTCCATTCTCACAATGTGTTTCCACATGAAAACCATTGGCTCTTATATCTTTGAAGCTCAATAGGGTTCTTCCTGCCCTAGGAGCATAAAGAGCTTCGGTGACATTCAAAGTAGTGCCATTAGGCAACATAAATTGAGCTGGTCCTCGACCATGAATCAATTGAGATGGTCCAGCCATCGTAGTCACAGAAGATCGAGTAGGCGCCATCCATAGGAATAGCTGCCTGTTTCGAAGGATGGTATGTGTAGTGGCACTATCCACGAGGCATTCGAGCTCTCCGGGAAACATACTGAAAAATAATAAAGTTCGAATTTAGAATATGTCCAAGACATTTGAATAAAATAAGTCGACACTTTATTAATGATAGCCAATGATTACATCAAAATTTCTTGACTAAAATCTAATCCAATATAAAATCAAATAGTAGACGAATCGTAGTCACTTAATCCGTTCGGTAATTTCAATTTGGTTGTGACCAGGTAAGGTAAGGCGAGATTTTGGTGGAGCGTTGCTCACTTTTTAAAACCGTTCTCTCAGATCAAACCTTGCCTAGACATCACAAGTACTCTTGAGTACGCCTAGAGGGAAAAAGTTAATACAATAAGTCATTTTATTGATTTAAGGCATAATTGCCATTACATAATTCTTGGAAAAGTAAAGGACTATACTAATCAAAATCTGCAGCATCCTTGTGCAATTCTTTGTCAGATTTGAAGTCCGCTATGGTGAGATTGACGTTGGCATCATCACCATCTTCTTCTATATTTTCGGCAAAATTGGCTTCATGCTCTCTGAAGTCTCTAAATGCCTTGTAATGCGCAGCCAATTGTTTGCTTGCTTTGCATGTTTGAACCAGTGCTCACTAGATCCACATCGATGACACATGTCATTGTGATTTCCTCCCTTTAATTGAGGTGCATTGTTTGCACTTGGGTGGCGTCCCCCATAGGAGTTGGCGCCATTCCCACGGCCCTGGGTGGTTCCTCCATGTCCTGGAGCCCCACGGCCTCCTCTCCCACGTTGCCATGTATTGCCACGTGATCGTCCTTCATTCTGACGAGTACCTTCCTTTGTAGGGCGGTTATATGGACCAGAACGTCCGTTGTGTCCCTTATTCTTAGGGTTCCGCTCCTTGCGCCCTCCTTTGGGTGCATTATTATAATTCGCCTCATGAACGCTCTTAGTTCCGATAGGCTTGAATTATAATTCTTCACGAGGATATTATCATGCTTTTCAGCTACAGACATAATAGTAATGAGCTGATGAAATCTCGTGATCCGTCTAGTATCGAATTCCGTTCGATATTGCTTTGAGAGCAAAATTGCTGAGACGGGGAAGGTGGAGAGAGTTTTCTCAATTAGTTCTTGCTCTGTGACGGGTTGTCCACAGAACCCCAACATGGTTTTGAGGCGTAGAACTTCTGAATTATATTCAGCTACAGACTTGAAGTCGGCGAATCGTAGATTGCCCCATTGAACTTTCAAGTCAGGGAGGAGGGTATCCTTGATATTACCAAATCGCTCTTCTAGCGCGACCCATAATTCTCTAGCATCCTTGATTGCCATGTACTCCAATCGGAGTGATTTATCCATGTGGCGCCTCATCAAGATGAGGGCGGTGGCATTGTTCGTAGCCGTACGCTCAAATATGAGAGTAGGATTAGGAGCTTGAATTAAGGGTAGGATCCCTTTTGAAGTGAGATGGTGCTCAACATCCGTGGCCCAACTATGATATTCCGAGCCAGTTGAGGTAAGTGCAGGAAAGTCAAGTTTCGACATCCTGAAATAAGAAGAAGAAATATATTAGTTTCGGAGTTAAAACTTCCACGACAACTAAATATTAAGATTTCCGAGCTATGCTACCAAGAAATCGATTTCCAAGAAAATTGGATTAGACCGAAACAATGATGTTTATAAGGTCATAAATCGATGCTTGCGGACGCTCTTAGTCCGAAGTCTTACGAACGCTCTTAGTTCGTTAATTGCGTGAATCCCCACGATTCCGCTTTTCAATGATCGAACCCACGTTATAAGAAAGGTGGGATGTAGAAGAACGGAGGTTTTCAAGTCCCCGAGAAAAGAAGAAGAAATATAAATTCCGAATTATAGGAACTTCAAAACTTACTCTTTTGAATACTTACTTGGTGAAAATTCGGAGCAGATTCTGTTCTGAACAGCTTGTACCTCGATTGGTGTACAGATCTCAATATGACTCCGATAAGGCTGAAATTCGGAGGTTAGATGGAAGAGACAGAGACGAACAACTTTGATGAAGAAAGTTTTTCGATCTGAGCTTCCGAACTAGACGTTTCGAGGCTTGCAAGAAGACGGATGTGCACAGGAACGGGAAAAAGATGCAGTGGGTGTGCGTTGGCTTGTTTGCGCAGCAGGGATGCTTCGGTGGCAGCAGGCTGGAATGCAGGGCTGCAGGAAGGGGGCAGCAGGGGCTGCTGTGCAAGGTTGCAAGCACACGGGCGCTCGGGCTGCAGCGAAGGCTCGGCTAGCTCGGGCTAGGGGCTGCTTTGTGAATGAGTTTTGGTTTTCTGTTTTGTGGTTAGATTCGTGCTGATAACGTACGTGTTTAAGTATAATGTATTTGAGAGAGATGTATTTCATTATAGAGAATAGGAGCCCTATATATAGGGATTACAAAGTGCATAATCTAAGAGTACAAGGATTCCTTATCTAACTTGGAGTAGGAAACCTCTCATATTACAGCTATAGAACTTATCCTAGTTTGACTAGGCACACTAAGTGTCAATATCCTTCAACATACTTAAATTTGAAATAGACAAAGGGCTTGATAGCACGCTGTCCCAAAGAGCTGCACAATAAAAGAGAGCTACTTAAAAAATATGTTTCATACCAAAACACCCATAAATCCAACAACAATTAATAAAACAAAAATTTAATAAATAAAAAGAAAGAAGGTAAAATCTCAATATTTTGCATCTTCCTGTATACATCAATAGTTAACTCTATATCAGTTTTCCATACTTATAATAATAATAAAAGAAATAACCTTCCGATTTCATAAATATAGACAAATAAATAAATAAATAAAGACTAAAACATCAGAAAATTTGTATTAATGCTAATAGAAAATATTAATCAACAAAAGAAAATAAAAATCACATACCTAAAGAAGTATACAACGTTGAAATAATACCAAACCATGTGCAAAGGAACAGCGGTGATAGAACCACACGAACACCTTTTTGCATAGAATCTAGAAAACCAAACTCAAATTATAAGGCAAAAATGTGTGAAGTAAATATATAAATTTTATTTTTGATCTGGTAATTAAATAGATAGAAAAGGAAAGGGAAAGGCATGTCATTGAGGAAAATAGCAACTAAAAAGAACTAAATTTTAAATGGCTTCTCTTTCAATTAGAATCTGCTTTTTAATACCATCAGATATAAATTACCAAGATGCTCAACAGATACTCTAATTCAAGAAAGGATTGAATGAGACCATCCCAAATACTGAACAATCTATCCATGAACATCCCAAATACTTATTATAGTTACATTATCATTGTCCTCACTTTTCTTCAGTAACAGGATTGAAAAAACAGAAACCCCAGCAATATCCAACTACTTATGGTATGAGAGGAGGAGGAGAAGAAGAAGAACCATAAAAAAAAATTAAAAAATTAAAAATTAAAAAAATTAAAAAATTAAAAAATTCACAAAAAGCAAATTCTGCCATCTACGATTCTGAATAAAGCTATTCAAACACCAATGCATATCTTTAGTTAATAAAGTCTTATTCTAGAATCACATGATACTAAATTCATACCATACAAATACTCACTTTAAATTCAGCCATCTGTATAAAAAAGCCTACTTGCTAATTCATAAAAGTACATTCTTAGTTCGACAGAACAAATTTATAGAAAACACATGACGATGTTTGGCCCTTTCTTTTACTTTTCATATTAATTTCATTTCAACAATTACTAGTACAGAGATTACTCATATGCCAAAGAGGAACTGTTGTATGAGAAGTATAAAAGTAAAACCTGACAGTGAAATTTCACTCATCACGTGTATATGTATATATATGTACATATTTTCATATATAAAACAAACCATAAGAAGTGTTCTCTGAAATAACTCAAATGACCAAACAAAACATCAATCAAAGTCACATAGAAATGACAAAGGTAGCCTCTTTATGATTGTTATGAACATTAACAAAAGCAAGAAAGATGGGCAAGTAGCAGGTTAAAGAAGAAAGAAAAAAGGGTAAAAGCCAATCACAAAACTGCAATCATGTCCCTCACAACCTATAATAGCTATATAGTTTGTCCTTCACCTCAAACAAAAGATGCAAATTTTATCAAAAATCGAACTCAACAGATATAGTTTACTTTGTTAAGTTTCTAGGGTTATAGTCTTGCAATGTCAGGATGTAAATTATATTATGTATGAAATATGTACTGATAATCAGTACTGAAAATGAAGACAGGGTTCAGTTGAAAACTCTGAGGGAACATATTCAAAATCCTCAATTCTTTTTTGGATATACTAACACCCAAAGCCACTCTATTATTTTTAAACTGAACAAAAAATAAACAAAACTAAAGAAAATTTATTATCTTCTCCCAAACTTGAATCTGTACAAAACTAAAATAATCAAAACACCAAACAAAACTAACCAAATTAATTAAATGAAATTTACCTCTAGGCTCCAGCAAAGAGTCCAAAACCTACACCTCTTTCTTCTTCACTGAAAAATCAATGAACTGAACTTTGACTGTATCTTTCCTTCAGAATCTCAACAAAGCTTACAAAACAAAACAAAACCAAATCAAACACATTAACAATCAACACCAACCAATCTGATCAAAAATAACAAACTAAATTCAAGAAATCAAGCAAGCCACTATTTAATGTCTGAGAAATTCAAAAAAATAATAATAATAATAATAACAGACACAGACGAAATAGTCTTCTCCTAGATAAGAAAGTGCTAGAAACAACAATCTGAAGTGGGTCCTTTTTAACCTGAAGCATTCCAGGAAATTGTAAACCAACTAACCTACATGCCAAAAAATTCCCAATATTGACTAAAGGAAAAGGCTAAAGAATATTTGGTTGGTCTCTGCAGAACTCAACAATTTATCTCTTTCCTAAAAAAAAAATTTTCATTACTATAACTTGGTAAAGCAAATTTGGACAAATCAGAGTCCGAGTTATGAGATGAACATAGTGATTGGAAAGGAGTCCTATATTGCAAATTTGAAGAAACCAAGCATATATAATCATGATGCAAAAAAAAAAAATGACAATATGATCGAGGACAGAAAGAATTGGAAAGAAGGAGATGGGGATTTACCTCAACTGATGGATTCCGTAATCGAGTCTCGGTTTGCTCTGATGGTGATCTCAGAAGCAAATGAAGAAGAAAAGATCCATCTAAATCACATATATACTGCGATTAAATCACATACCCATTACCTAAACAATGGAATAAAGCCCAATTGCATCCATCTAAATCAAGTACAACATGTATTTCAAAGAAAAGAGTAAAACCCACTGCTAGGGTCAAAACTTTTCTCCACGGGACAAAATGATATTCAACTTTCAAAAGTAATCAAAATGATACCTAAATTTTTTAAAGTGATCAAAATGATGCCTAAATTTTTAAAAACAAATCAACTTGATACCCAACACTTGATCAAAATAATCTAAAGTTTTAAAAACAAATCAATTTAATACCTCAATTTATTTATTTTTGGGCTAAATAATGGTTACCACTCTGTGGTTTAGGTCCAAAATCAATTCAGTCCCTGGACTTCTAATTTTATCAAAAACACCCATGTACTTTCAATTTTGATCTAATAGGTCTAATTCATTAATATTATGTTATGGGTTCAAGTTATAGTTGGATTATTTGTTGAAAAACTATTTATTTGATAGATTTCTAATAGTGGGACTCACTCCAAAATTGACTATGCAGGCCACCTCAACACCACATCATAAAACATAGGCCATATATGAGTCACGTCAACAAGTTAAATAACTCAATTGTCGAAAGACTAACAAATTGGACCTATTAGATCAAAATTGAAAGTGCAGGAGTGTTCTTGATGAAATTAGAAGTTTAGGGACTGAATTGATTTTGGACCCAAACTACGTAGTAGTCAGTATTTAGCCCCCTTTTGTTTAACTTCTTTGTTAAATTAAATGCAAAATCAAGCACAAAAATTGAAGTGATTTGTGGTCAGAGGGCCATCAAACATCTATAACCCAATCTTCTTCTTCTATAGAATTAAAAAAAAAAAATCCCCCATTCAATTTCAATTAGATTAAATTCAGTTTAGTCCCTTGAACTTTAGGGCTAAAATCAGTTTGGTCCTTCTTTCTGAAAATCGATCTCGATGGTCCCTATACTTTCAAATGACATCACCCGAGTCCAAAATTTGAGTTTAACTCCAAAAGTGACGTCAGCTGCTGACTTGGAGCAGACATAGGGCCCCACTTTTCAGTTGCTGACTTGGAGCAGACATAGATCACCCGCAACTCGTATCTCTCTCTCTCTCTCTTTGTGGACTGTGTAGAGGTCGTTGAAGGAT
The DNA here is from genome assembly GCA_024704745.1 of Rosa lucieae. Classification (NCBI taxonomy): domain Eukaryota; kingdom Viridiplantae; phylum Streptophyta; class Magnoliopsida; order Rosales; family Rosaceae; genus Rosa; species Rosa lucieae. The sequence continues at coordinate 17,383,625 of CM045492.1, read as the reverse complement.
ATTTTGGGTGATGGGGAAGATTGTGTGGGGACGTCTGTGCAGGTTACGATTTTGGAGATTTATAATGAGGAGAATGTTGTGGGTAACGGTGTTGTCTGGTAATGGTGTTGGTGGTGGTGGGTTTGGGTTTGGATGGCCTAGAGTGAATGGCTCCAATTCTAAGGTAATTTTGTGTTCTGGGTCTCTGTAATGGTTTGATTTTTTCTATGGGTTTTTGGTTAAGATGTGGTTTTCGTTAAAGGTGAAAGTTTGGGTTTGAAGGACTGTTCTGGGTCTCTGCTTATTTTGGATGGTTTTGTGTTATAGGGTTTAGGATGGTTTCATGTTCTGGGTCTCTGTTTGTGTCTTGAATTGTTGATTGGATCTCAAATAGATCTCCTAATTTATAAATGTCTTCACACTCGTCTCATGGTATTTAAGTTTTAGTGGAGTGTGGAATGTCGATGATGAAATTGTACCAAGTTCATTCTAATCTCTAATAAATAGATCCACTTCTTTTGGAAAAAAAAAAAATTAGATTTACAAATTTTATAAATAACAGGTTTGGGGGGTTATAAGGCTTTCCCTCTAAGTTTGAGTTCTGGGAAGGTCTGATGTATCTTATATACGACCTTGACCCCCCAATGTGCAGAAGCTGTGTTTTGTTATGCAAAGGTTTTCGCTTAATGCTCTGTACAAGTGTTGGACCTTATCTAAGCTAATGGGCTAGTAGCTACCATTAGCAAAATGGTCCCTTTAATCATTGTATAGCACATATAATTTTTATTCCACACGCAAGGTTGGTAACATTTTTCCATAAGAATCTAATTATCATGCTGGGCTTTATCATAATGTCTGAAATGCTCAATAACTTCTGGTGAAATTGGTTTTGAAAGTTCTAAGCGTTTATGAGCAATCCCATTGGTATTGTCATTGCATTGATTCTGTAGATCTATTTTTGTACTGGCTTACAAAAGCTATTTTTTTCTTCTACCAGATCACTGATTTGCCATTTTCTCTCTACTCCACATTTGTGGTTGAGGTACGTCATGGTTTCAATAAGGTTTGTATTCGGAATCAGACCTTTCTCACCAGTTCCATGTCTTATCAGTTTCTTATTAATTCATTAAGTCCTTAATTAATCTTAATAATATCTTTTGATTTTTATTGTTATTGTCACTATGGCTGTATTATTATTATTAATGCTCATTCTAACGTTTGTATCTCTTTTGCAGCAAATGATATGGTTATTCTTCAGAGATATGTTGAAAGGAATTTGCCTTATGGCTATTCTTGGTCCATCAATTGTGTCTGCAATTATTGTGATTGTGCGGGTAAGATTTTGTGCTGAAACCTTTTTAGATGCAGTGCTTAGTTATGTCCGTTGACTTAATTGATGATTGTTTCTTGAATCCCCATGTTGGATGTTTTCTTTTTGGTAAATATTACAACTTCATATTATCTGGACTCTAGTTCTATAATATCATACAAAACAATTAATAAAACATCTCTCATGGTTGGTGGTTTTTTATGTTCAACTCTGTGGTTGCAGAAAGGAGGTGCTTACTTGGCCATTTATCTTTGGCGATTCATGTTTGTGCTCTCTCTTATTATGATGACGATCTACCCTATTCTAATAGCTCTACTCTTTAACAAGTTTACCCCTGTGAGTGTTCAATATAATTGTCACCAAACTAGAATCCATTTATCCTGTCATTGTATTCAGTTTTTTAGTCTTACTTTCCATGTTATGTGTAACAATAGCTTCGAAAGGGTTCGCTCAGGGAGAAATTGAGAAGCTCCCCTCTTCCCTTAAGTTTCCATTGAAGAAGTTGTTTGTTGTTGATGGATCTACATGGTCAAGCCATAGCAATGTGAGGACACAACCCTTGTTTTAACCGTTTTCTGTGATTATTCTAAGGGGGAAAAAATGTCTCATTCACTTCAAAAACTTAATTGTAAAACTTGTGGTTTTTGTATTCTAGATGTTCATTAGCATTTTTGTTAGTTAGTGAGTAGGGGAAACCCTTCTCTTAGTTATTACCATAGTTAACCTTCTGTACATTAATGAAACTGCAATCAGGGGGAGTAGTAATCTAGAAAGGTTCTGCACTTCTCATCAGAAGTGTAAACTTATCTCATTTGCATTTTGGTTTATTAGTAGTAGAAGGCCTACTTCTTACCATTTTTGATCTTTTGTGCGTTAATAAAACTGCAATTAGGGATTTTGGGGAACATGCTTTGGGGGTGTTCGTTTATATGCTTTAATTGTTAAAATAGTGTTCTTGTCTTATGTCATTACAAAGCTAATATTGCCCTCATAGGGACGGGGAATAAAATTTTATTTCCTGTTGTTGACTAGTTTTTTTTCTTAATTATGTTAATGTTTGTGAACTTACCCATCTTACCTATCATGATACACGCCTATATGTACAGATTTTTTAAGAATAAAAGAATTGTCCTCTATGATACATTGATTCAGCAGTTCAGGAGCAGTAACCTTTTGAAATAGTTCTTTCATCAATTTCGTATTTTGTTGGTTAGTGTTAATGTCTAAAAGTTTGGCGGTAGCTGAACCTTTGTTAACGCCGATCCGATAGGCGGATCGATACTTGTGGTGTTCTCAAAGCCTCCGCTACCTGTCAGGTAAAATACAAAAGGCGTCAGAGGGAGACCGCGCTGAGCGGTCTTCAACTCTCCGATGCCTAAGTTAGTCAATGTATTTATGTTGACAAAGTAACAGTAGGTAAGTATTGAATGCGTGATTAATGAGGAGAGAGGAGATAACCTTTTATAGGTGAGGAAGAAGAGGTTCTTCTCTTTGTTTTCGATGTGGGACTAGAATGTTTCAGTTTCTAGCTCTGGGAGCTACTGATGCCATTTTGGCACGGCGCGTGGCGGCGCGTCGGCGGTGATCTGGGGGTGATCCCATGATGAGGTTATAGCTCGCCTGGCGGTGTACCCGTATGTCATTCCTTTGGTTGGAATTAGTACCTTTAGCGGTACAATGAGCGTGGCGCATTATAGCTAATTATGCTTGCAAATGTACATGTATGTACAAGTCCCCCAAGTCCCCAGTCAAGGAGGGCAATCTTGGTTGGGGAGTTGCTCGGCAGTTTGAAGCGTTCTCTTCCGCTAGACTTGCAGGAGCATAATTAGCGTCAGTGCGTTGTCAACCATGGATTTTGTGAGCGAACTCTTTATACCCTTTCGGGTGGGCCCCTGCTAGGCCCCCTAGGGAATCCCCCACTCCCCGGCTAAGATAGACCTCCGGATGGTCAGCAAATTGTTCGTTGAGGGGGAGCTGCACGGAGCAGAGGGTGTTAGGTAGCGAACCCAATCTTAGTACCCGAGTGACCGGGGTTAACGTGCCTAATCAGGGCCGTCGTAGACTGTTGGATAAGTCCCCGTGTCCCGTAGGGACGGTCTGACCGTAACGCCACGTGGCGGTCGTTGTCAGAGTGAGGCGTGGCCTTGGGATCTGCAGCTGGCGGATATCCCCCCGCTGACTGCAGCAGGAAGCAGCGTCCAGTAGACGTGCGTGGCGGTATTTTATTGAGCGATATTGCGTTTGAACAAAGCAAGTAGTTTGCAAGATGAAAAGAGGGTTCCGCCAGAGGTGTGTAGCGGAAGACACCCCGCTTGCAGGATGGCTAGGGAAAAGTTCTGCTGGCGGGGTTTCGTTCAGCGGAGACTTCGTCACTTGGAAGATGACAAGGGAGAAGTTTCGCTGGCGGGGTTTCGCTCAGCGGAGACTTCGTCACTTGGAAGATGACAAGTGAGAAGTTCCGCTGGCGGGGTTTCGCTCAGCGGAGACTTCGTCACTTGGAAGATGGCAATTGAGAAGTTCCGCTGGCGGGGTTTCGCTCAGCGGAGACTTCGTCACTTGGAAGATGACAAGTGAGAAGTTCCGCTGGCGGGGTGTCGCTCAGCGGAGACTTCGTCATTTGGAAGATGACAAGTGAGAAGTTCCGCTGGCGAGGTTTCGCTCAGCGGAGACTTCGTCACTTGGAAGATGACAAGGGAGAAGTTCCGCTGGCGGGGTTTCGCTCAGCGGAGACTTCGGACGGTTGGTGAAGTCATCCAAGTGGTTACTTCCACCAGACGCTTCGTCTGGTGGTTGTTGACACGTGTCCAACCCGTAGAGGGTTAGCGTGCAGAGGCTTGCCTCCTAAGCCCGGCCGTCTTCTCGCCATAAATGATAGTAATTATAGATTTCGTAACCGAGGCAACGCCTCGGTTAATCCGTAGAGCAAGTGGAGACTTGCGACACGTGTACGGCTGGTATGTGACGTCGTTTTTGAGTAGGCGGCTTAGAACACGTTGACGTTGACATAAAAGGGGGGGAACGCTGTCGAGATTTGACACTTTGTGAAACTTCAAACCTGAGTCGTCGTCTTCAAGCTCTGCGATTTGCGAAGTGAGTTCCAGGGGACGAAATTTGTTGAGCCAACGGGTATTGGGGATGAGGCCTCTACCTTCGACAACAAGCTCCTTCAATCACACCAAAGATCTCTCCTTTGAGGTTGGTGCTCTGAATCTCATCGCTGTTCCATTGAATTTCTGTGTATTTGCTTTTGTCGGTTTTCTGGGTTTCGTGAATTTGGGTGTTCTGAGTGTGTAAAGTGGGTTTTGGGGATGGGTTTTGGTGTTTTTGACACGGTTAGGATTTCTGGATCCACTAGATGGTCGAATCTGGGTTAAGTGTTTGTGGGTTGTTTGTTCTTATTTTTGTGTTTTCTGGGTAAACTGTTGCTGATGTTCTTGGCTATAACTGATGTAAGAATAGGCTAGATCTGTGCTTGTGCTAACTGGTGTGGGTTTTAGGGTTTGGGATGGCTAACGTCATAGAGATTTCGAGCAGTGAGGATTCCGGGTCTGACGTGTCGTTCAGCGCGGCGGATAGAATATTTATTGACTCGTTGCGTCCGTCTGCCCATGCAGGAACCTCACTGCCAGAACCGCTAGAGGTTGAGCCGCTACAGACCATACCTTGGGAAGTAGTCATGGGTCGTGCTTCACGTCCAGAGAGCTCCAGGGCGGGTGAGGCCGCTGCGGCCAAAGCTAGGCGCAACGAGCGGTTGGCAAGCAACAGTGCTGCCAGCGGCTCCGCTGGGGAAGAGGAAACAGAGGGGGAGGACGCTAAGTCAGCGTGGTTCCTCCAGGATGGCACCCCTGTTGACGAGGCAGGAGGGCGGATGAATATTGCAGCCTTTAGTAGGATGAAGCAGACGTTCCGGCTGCCAGGCTCGGTGAAACTGCGCCCGCCGACGGCGGATGAGATGGCGTCGATTCTTCCGGAGGGGTTTGCCGCCGTACACGAGGTGATATTCCGCCAAGGAGTGACACTCCCGCTGGTGCCCAACCTTCAGATTCTGGTGTGTGAGTTTGGCCTTGCCTTTGGTCAAGTCTGCCCCAACATGTGGCGGTTGATGCTAGCGCTAAACTCACTGTGGCGGTTGTCCGGATGCGAAGGGCCTACTGTGGCGGAGGTGCTTCACTTCTACGAGCTGGTCTATGTAAAGCGCCAAGGTTGTAGAGGGCAAGTGAACTTGAGCCGCCGGCAGGGAGCGCCCAAGCTGATTGAGAATCGAAGGGATTCAATGTCCTACTGGCGGGGGACCTTCTGCGTCGCCACAGAGGGTTGGGAGTATCACGCTGGGTCGAACGGGGAAGGGCCGACGTTTAGGATTAAGTCGGAGTTCCAACCCATCCGAGGTTGGTAACCGGTTTCCGCTGAACGTAGTTGGCGGGTGCCTGTATTTGCAAACTTGTACTTTTACTAACGACTATTGTGTTTGTGCAGCGGGACTGCGGTATAACCTAACGCGCGAAGAGGAGTGTCGCGTAGCACGGATCAGGGGTTGCTGGCGGAACCGTAACTTGCTGGACTTCCGACTTTTGACCGGCTGGGAGTTGCTGGTCGATCAGAGGCTAACTCGCTCCGTTGGTAAGAAATCTCCGCCACAGTGCTTTGTTTTATGATAAGCAACCCAGGCTGATTGGTTTTTTTTTTTTTTTAGAACATCCGCCTGGAAACACTCGCAGTCGCGACGCTTTCGAAAAAGCGATGGATCGTGCGGAGATAGATAGCTTCCTGGAGAGCATGTACGCCGAGGGGCTGGCGACCCAGCAGACACTGGTGAACCCCGAGACACTGGCGCTGAGCAAGTCCGAGGTTCCGGTGGTGCTGCCAATGCCGCACCATTCTCATCTTGGTGACGACGGCCTGCCTGTCGTCCAGACGGGGGCTCCCGTGTCGGGCTGGAAAAAGGGGGCTGCAGCAGTGTCTTCGCAGAAGGAGAGGGTACCAGCCACCAGGCGCGTTCCCCATAAAGAAAACCCGGTGCCGCCGCTAGAGACCGTCACCAGGCCAAGGGAGGAGCCGCCGGCGAAGGACACGAGGCTTGCTGCCGGCAATACAAGGGCGCTGGAGAGAAAGCGCCGGCAGATCGACTCTCATGACGTGGAAGGGGGGGAGGATGTGGAGCCAGTCCTGGTCCGCCAACAGAAGAAGGCCCGCCAAGCTCCATCGAAAGCTGCCGTGGTGGAGGGAGAGGCGTTTGCCGCCAGTGACTTGGACTCATTCGCCGAGTATGCGAAGTTCATGATGGATGGTGAGCGGGAGTTCCTCTTCCATCTCCTCGAACGGCTAGGATTCGGCGGCCTAGCGGGGATCTCGTGCCCAACGGGTATTGACCAGTCGCCCTACAGCTCGGCGTTTGGTCAAATATCCGCAGGGTTGCACGACATGTTTGAAGCGGCGAAGAAGCAGCCTCTGGTCGAAGGGGAGCTTAGGGAGGAAATCCAAAGTCTCCAGAAGGAGCTGGCGGAGATGGAGCGGCATCTGGGAAAGGTGGAGTGTGACTTTGCGGACGCCCGGGGCAAACTGTCGGTGGCTATTGAGCGGGACTTGGAGAGGAACGACCGTGTCTCCAAGTTGGAGCAGGACATCGCCCTGTTACAGGAGCGGATAGCCTCCAAGGACAAAAAGCTCATTATCGTGCAGCGGGAGTCCGCCGCCAGAATGACGGAGGTGCAGCGGCTAGAGGGTCAGGTTGCCCGCCTGAGGGCTGAAGGGGATAGTGCCGCGGCCGTTGCCGTTGAAGCATTCAAGCAGTCGGCAGAGTACAAGAAAACTCTGACCGAGTCGGCGAAGGCTGGGGCCCTAGCAAACATAGACATGCTGAAGCGGAAGGGTGCCGTCGACTTCGTGAAAGCGTCCCAGCCCAACGTGCCGCCGGCTAAGAGTGCTCCGCCGGAGAAAAGTGTCCCACCTGCCCCCGCGGAAGGTGCCCGCTCAGGTAGCGGAGAAAGTGGCGCACGACCGGCGGAAGGATCGCAGCAGACTCCTACCCAATCGGAGGTGTCGCGTGCAGGCTTCCTGGCGGCGCACACCCGGGCGGACGGCATAATAGAAACTCCAAGTCCCACAGCCCGGGGGTCCGATCAAACGAGCCGTACAATTGTGCCGCCGCATGCTGAAGCGGAAGATGGCGAGGGCAACCCCTGAAGCTGGAACCTCACTATGTATTTATATATATATATATATATTTTTTTTTTTTTTTGTGTAGCCGCTGAGGCACAACGATTTGTGACAACTATTTTGCAATGGAATGACGTTTTTTGAATGTGTTTGTTATGATGTGTTTGTACTGCTAGTAGTTTGATTTGGAGATTTCTTTTGTCAAGAAATGAAACATTAAAGGAATTAAGATTGGTCCAAGTGCACCACGTAGCGGACGTGGTCCGCTGACGGTTGCTGGCGTTGCCAGTTGCGCTTGGTCCCGGACTTGGGACCAATGGTTTGAATAATTCCTCGTTTCATTGATAGCTGATTGATCAGCGTGTACAAAAGTGGGGTAGTACCCGTTGGGTAGCTTCCCTTATCTAAATATTGAACAAAAATTTAGCTAAGTCAAGATGCTCCTGGGTAGCGGATGACTATTTGTAGTAATACCGAAGGTGTTCGGTATTCCAAGGGAGGGTCGACGTGACGCCATCCTTGTCCATTAAGTAGAAGGTGCCTGGGCTAACGACTTCCACAATTTTGTATGGACCTTCCCAAGTTGGGCGGAGCTTTGTTGGCGGTGGACTGACTTCCTTCATTACCCAGTCCCCCAATTGGAGGTTCCGGGCCTTGACTCTGGCGTTGTAGAAACGCGATACCCGTTGTTTGTTTTGCAAGTTGTGCAGATGGGCCTTGTGTCTTTTTTCTTCTAGGAGGTCCCTGTCCAAGTTAACACCGTCGCTGTTGGTGTCTGGGCAGTAGCCTTCGACCCTAGCGGTAGGCTGAGCTACTTCAATAGGTAGGACAGCCTCTGTTCCGAACATTATACAAAAAGGAGTTTCGCCGGTAGCGGTAGTTGGAGTTGTCCGGATGGCCCATAGGACTTCTGGAAGCTTCTCCGCCCACAAACCCTTGGCGTCGTCGAGCTTCTTTTTTAGTAGCTTCTTGATTATCTTATTTGCTGCTTCGACCTGGCCGTTGGTTTGGGGATGGGCGACAGATGCAAAACTTAACTTGGTGCCCAAGTTGGCGGTAAAGGAGATGAGTTCCTTATTGTTGAACTGCGTGCCGTTGTCTGTAATAATTGTATGTGGGACACCATAGCGGCAGTAGATGTTCTTCTAGAGGAAGTGAATTACCTTGGCGGTAGTTATTGTCGTCAGTGGCTCCGCCTCTATCCACTTGCTGTTGTAATCGATGGCAACAATAATGTACTTGAACTGGCCCTTGGCGGTTTGGAATTTTCCCATCAAATCAAGGCCCCACGTGGAGTGAATCCATGGGTCGATGATGATTAACAGCGGCTCTGCCGGTGCATGTGGGAGGTCTGCAAACTGTTGGCATTTTTGGCAAGACCTCGAAATCCGCCGGGCGTCATCACCAAGTGTGGGCCAGAAGTAGCCCTGTCGCATTGTGCGGTTGGCCAAGGATCTGGCGCCCGAGTGGTTTCCACATTCTCCGGCATGGATTTCCGCTAGGACGGCCTGTCCCTCCTCTGGGGTTAGACAGCGGAGGTTGGGATGGGTGAATCCCTAGCGGTAAAGCCTACCATTCTGGATGTTATAGCAGGTTGCTCACCGTTTCAGCTGTCTCGCCTGGACCTTATCCTCCGGCAATGTGCCGCTGCGCTTGTATGCAATGATCTCGTCCATCCAGCTGGGACTGACCTCAATGTTGAAGATTTCCAACAGTGTCTTTGTGATACTTGGCCTATCAAGGCATTCCACTCTTGTGTCCGTTGGACTTTGATGTGGCTGGGCGGTTGCCAGTCTCGCCAGTGAATCAGCTTTGGCGTTCTTTTCCCTGGGGATTTGTGTGATGGTGTGAAATTTGAACTTTTTGAGCAACGTTTTGACGTACCCCAAATATGCCGCTAACTGTTGGTCCTTGGCCTGGAAGCTGTCGTTGACCTGGTTAACGACTAATTGAGAGTCGCTGAATATGTTGACGCTGTCAACCCCCGAGTCAATGGCGAGGAGTAGGCCGGCGATGAGTGCCTCGTACTCCGCCACGTTGTTTGAAGCTTTGAAGTTGAATTTCAACGCGTACTCCGCGTTCAGTCCCCCGGGTCCTGTTAAGATGACTCCGGCGCCGCTGGCCTTGGTGCTGGCGGAGCCGTCCACGTGTAGGTTCCAATCCGAGTGCGGGGAAGCTGCTTCTTCATTGGTTACCATTTCTGTTCCGAGCTTTGTCTCGGTACCGGGTTCTGGCTGACGCTGGGTGAGTTCAGCGATGAAGTCGGCCACTTCCTGGCCCTTCATGGCGGTTCTTGGCTTGTAGTCTATGTCGAACTCACTGAGCTCAATGGCCCATTTGCTGAGGCGCCCCGAGTGCTCACGGTTCTGCATCACTTGCCTCAGCGGCTGATTGGTTAACACATGGATCGTGTGAGCCTGAAAGTATTGGCGGAGGCGCCTGGCGGCAACGATGGGTGCGAGGGCTAGTTGTTCCAAGGGTGGATACCTTGTTTCTGCTCCGTTCATGCCCCTGCCGGCGTAGAACACTGGGAGGTTGTGTTGGCCTTCCCGCCGGACAATGGCGCAACTTACCGCCGACACCGAGACCGCTAAGTAGATGAACAGTGTCTCTCCTTGTATGGGGACAGAAAGGAGAGGGACTGCCGCCAAGTATTCTTTCAAGCCCTGGAACGCCGCCTAACACTCTGGGTTCCAGTTGATGACTTTTTTGTGAGTCGTCTTGAGGAGTTTGAAGAATGGGGCACACTTATCAGTGAGTCTGGAGATGAATCGAGAAAGGGCGGTTAACTTGCCCTGGAGGCACTGTACGCCCACCTTGTATTCGGGGTCTGCCAGGTTAAGGATGGCCTGTACCTTGTCCGGGTTAGCCTCGATGCCTCGCTCGCTGACGATGTAACCCAGAAACTTGCTGGTGGTGACTCCAAAGAAACATTTTTCTGGGTTGAGGCCCATACCGTAGGCCAGGAGAATGGTTACAATGATTTTGAGGTTTGCCACATGTCCGCTGGCCTTTATGCTCTTAACTAGCATGTCGTCTACGTAGACCTCAATGATCTTTCCCAGATGCTCAGCGAACATGGCGTTCATCAACCGCTGATAAGTTGCACCGGCGTTCTTCAGACCGAAAGGCATGACATTGTAGCAGTAGAGGCCTTTGTCAGTGGTGAAGGTGGTGCATTCCTGGTTGCCGGGGTGCATCTTAATCTGGTTATATCCGGAGAAAGCGTCCATCATGCTGAGTAGTTCATGTCCGGCGGTTGCATCGACTAGCTGATCGATACGAGGTAGCGGGAAACTATCCTTTGGGCATGCCTTGTTGAGATTTTTGAAGTCGACACACATCCGCCACTTGCCGCTGGGCTTCTTGACCATTACCAAATTGGAGATCCACTGGGGATAGACGACCTGGCGGATGAATCCAATGCCCTGTAGCTTGGCAACCTCCTCTCCTATTGCCTGGTACTTTTCCTCATCAAAGGCCCTCCGCTTCTGCTTGATGGGATAAAAGGAGGGTTTGATGGTCAGCTTATGAGTGATGATTTCAGGAGAGATACCTGGCATGTCCGTGTAGGACCATGCAAAGACTGCGGCGTTATCACGCAGGAATTGAGTGAGCTCTGCCGCCACCTCTGGGTCTAGCTGGGCGCCTATGCGGACTGTCCGTTCAGGGTGCTCGTCTGAGATGCAGACAAATTTCAACGACGTCTCCGGGTTGACCGGTTCTTTTTTGACGTACTTCTTCTCCTCATCCCTAGGATCCTCAAAGATGTTTGGTGTCTGATTGCCCACCGTCAGAATTTCATGGCGGCGCGCTAACCGCGCTACAGTTGTTGAATAGCACTCTTGAGCCAATTGTTGACTTCCTCTCACACAGCCCGTGCCGTTGGGTGTGGGGAACTTCATGAGAAGCATGTATCCGGCGATAATGCACTTAAGCTTGTTAAGCGCTGGTCGTCCAATGATGGCGTTGTACGAACTGAAACAATCGACAATAATGAATTCCGTATGTACCTCTGTCATGCATGGACTGGTACCAATAACCAATCGCATGTAATCCGACCCCAGCGGTTGCGTGACGTCGCCGGAGAAGCTGAGCAGCGGCTCGTGATCCTGGAGTAGTTTCTTGTTCCGCTTGAGGTGGTTGTAGCATCCGCTGAAGATGACGTTGACAGCGGACCCGCTGTCTACCAAGATTCTCCCCACCGAGAATTTACCAAGAATGGCGTCAATCAAGAATGGGTCGTCATGCGGTAGATGCACCCCGCGCTCCTCCTCCTCTGAGAACGCAATAGGTTCCCAACCTGATTTTGGGAGTTTGGCGGACCTCTCGTAGCGGATGTTGCATACCTCCTTTGGATGATTAGCGCGTGTATAAGGCTTTCTTGCCCTGTGAGACATGCTGGTGATTGGAGCACCGCCATCAATAGTGTTGATGCGGCCCAAGGTCTCAACGTTGGCAATTACTGGTGGTGGTTGGCGTACCTTGAACTGCTCCAACTTGCCGTCGCGGTACAAGGTCTCAATGGCCGTTTTGAGAGCATTACAGCTGTTGGTATTGTGACCGCTATCCTCGTGGTATTTGCACCACTTGCCGGTGTTCCTGGGCTTGCCTGTTTTTGGGTACCTTGGGGGGGGTGGCGGTGGGATCTGATCCTTGCACTGATTGTAGATGTCTTCATACGAGGCCGTGAGGACCGTGAACACTGCATATCACTGTGAGGACTCCGCCTGCTTGTTGCGGTTATCCCCATGGGTTGGGCGGTTGCCCCTGTTGTAATGTTGGTCCCTCTGCCGCTTATTCTGGTGGTGGCCCTGTTGCCATTCCCTCTTCTTGTCGGTTGGCGGTGTTGAAGGGGTCTTGTTAGCGTTTTCCTGATGACTGGGGGATGGCTGCGTTGACTTTACTGGAGTTACTGGTGGCGGTGGGGTTTCTCCATATGTGAGGAACTCCGCCTGGGCATGGATGACCGCCTGACTCATGAGGTGGTCATACGCCGTATTGGGATGATTGTAGTTGAGGTGATAGAGGAATGGCCCTTTGAGGAGTCCTTGCTTGAAGGCCGCCAATGCCATTTGTAATGCCCCGTACCTATTAATTACTTTTTACCGTGGTTGACCGAGGAGTGACTTTTTCTTTAGTCCTGTAAATTAGGAAATTTATTTGAGATTGTCGTAGAATACGCAAAATCGAGTTCGTGGACACGTAGTTTGTTTAAATTGGATTTATATCGGAAAAGTTATGACCAAAAATAGAAATTTCTATTTTTGGCATGGCTTTTTGTATGTGAGCTTCTATTTGTGGAAGGAGGGCTTATTAAAACAGATGGAAGAGAGAGAAAAGGGAAAGAATCAAAAAAAAAAAAAAGAGAGAGAGAGCACGGGTAGAACCCGAGTCACCCCCTCCCCCTTTTTTCTTTTCTTTTCGCCGTCGCACTCCTCCGGCGAATTCGTCGCCGTCCGGCCACCCCAGGACGCATCGTTGGGCACGGCGTGATCCTCTCTTCCTTCTCCTTCTAGCTATGTAAGTATTTCACCTTGGGTAGTTTTGGTTTTGGAGATATGAGGAGAATTGCAGAAATGGAAAAAAATGGATTTTTGCTTTGATCTCAGTTTTCCGGCGATTTCCGGTCGAATTTCTTTGGGTTTTGGTTGTTGGGGAAGTACTGAACGTATTCCTAACCTTGTTGCAGCTCGTTTTGATCGGTGGAGGAAGATTTGAAGGTGTTTGAGACTGTGAACAGTACCATGAACAGTAACTCTCGAATTCTTGGGTTCTTGTTTGATTTTTCTGGATATTCCTACTTGAATTTGGTTGTTGTTGCAGGTTTAGAGATAGTTGTGTGGGTTATGAACTTGATTTTGGAATAAATAGGTTGATTGGAATTGAATTTAATCTTTGAGTTTGTGTTAAATTTGAAATTGTTGGATATTGAGGTTTTGTTGGATTTGGATTGTTGGATTTGTCATGTTGGTAATGTTGGGTGAATTCTCTTATTAAAGGACTATTATGAATTATTTGTTAGGAAGTAGAGAGAATTTGAGATTGTTAGAGTTGAAATTGTGATTTTGCAAAGGAGAGAAAAATTAAGAAAGAATGTGGAATTGTTCTATTTTGTGGAGGAGTTTGGAGTGGAGATTGTGTTTTGGAAAAGAGAATTTAAAGAGGAGTTGAAATTTGGAGATGGAATTGTGAGTGGAAATAAGGAAGGTTAAGAATGAATTTGGAAATTTTTGGAAAGGATTTATATTATATTTGGTGGAAAATTTTGTTGAAGGAAGTGAATTAAAATTTGTTTTAGTTATCGAAAGGTTCTTGTGAAGATTTAAATTAAGTGAAGTCCTTGAACGATTGAGAAATCGAATTAAAAATCAGTTGAATAGTTTGAGTTAGAGGGCATTGAGATTGTAAAGGAATGATAGAATTTAATCCCAAATTAAAGGATGGGCGTTTTATAACCATTTGTGATTAACGGATGCTTATTCCGAGGGGAATGAGTTGTTTTTGAGAGTATCTCATTATATGGTTAATTATATCCTATTTTATTGTGACAGGACGTACTGAGCCCTCGAGCGAGGAGGACACAGACAGACAGCAGGGTTAGCTGCGGGATTCACTTGTGAGTGGACCTTTATTTTATTTAAATAATGCATGCAGCATGGTATTAAATTTTGAAATGGGTTGTTATTCGAGTAAATGTGACTTTGTGGAAAATAAAGGATTTAAAAAGGAAACAGTTGACAAGGAGGCCTGTTTTGGCGCATACGTATCTTACCTAGTTGGCAGTCCCTTCTAGGTAATAGTCTGGTCGGTAGTCCCGTCCAGACTACAGCTCGGTTGGCAGTCCCATCCGACTCACCTGGTTGGCAGTCCCTTCCAGATGACTTGAAGTAGTTAGTCGGTAGTCCCGTCTACTACCTGTGGCTAGTTGGCAGTCCCAACTAATCACCGCCTCCTATCCGGTTGGCAGTCCCTTCCGATGCGTCATCGGGTGGCAGTCCCTCCCCGATGGCATGAGATGCCTAGGAAGCAGTCCTTCCTAGTCATCAAATGAGTTTCATGGAAAAGGATTTGAGTTGGAACTTCATAGGATTTGGCTGCATGATGGTTTTGTTAAAAAGAGAAATGGGGAAGCATACCATAAATTGTTTTGATTCTCGTTTCGGTTTTGTTTCAGATTAGCAGAGATTGTGTCCAGGCTCAAGGACTTGGAAATCAGCGCTTCCGTTTTTGTCTGTAGGTTATTACTTAACCTACCTTGTATGATATCGGCTTAGTTTAGTGTTGCTCTAATAAACCTTTTCTTTGAAGTTTGATGGATGTTGTTGTATGGGTTGTTGTTGCTTACGGAGGATTATGTTGGGATTTGAGCTTTTCGGATGTAATATATGTGCATGGATTGTAAATTTGATATTGTAGGTTGAGTAGAAGATATAGTTGAAATCTTGTCCAGGTTTGTGAAATTTTGGGTAGCCCATTTTAGGGGAGGTTCTGCCGAATTTTCGGTAGGATTTCGCTTAAAGTGGGCCCCGCAGGCTCGTATCCAGGTAAGTGGGGCGATTCCTGGGTCGGGTCCTGTCACCATTGTTTTGTCTAGGTCACGGCACTGAGATGCTGCCGCCCGCCACCTCGTGACGAAGGCCTTTAGTGATTCGTCCGCCTTTTGCTTGACGCTGAACAGCTGACTTGTATTGTGATGTCCGGCGGACAATAGGATGAACCGAGATAGGAAGGCGTGTGATAGTGCATGGAATGAGTCAATGGACCCTGGCGGACACTCGAAGAACCAGCTCATCGCCTCACCGTCCAATGTTTCGCTGAACAAGTGGCACAGGGTGGCATCGTCAAATCCCTTGTTGTTGGTGACCTTCTTGAAGGTATCCATGTGGACGAAGGGATCAGACATTCCGCCGTAATGCGACATCTTTGGGGTTTTTGCAGACGCTGGTCTGATAGCTTGCAGAATCGCAGCGGTGAAGGGCCCAGGTCTCGAAGCGAAAAGTGGGTTCTGAGTTGGCGCTGTGGCGCCCGATTCCGCCCGGATCAACCTCTGCTCCAGTTGGTGCATCCTTTCCAATATCTGGGCGGTTGCATCGCCGGCGGAATCAGCCTGTATATTCTGCTGGACCTGCCTGCGCCTTGGCTCAGGTGGATTGCCTGCAGTGCTCGTCCTAGCCTCCGAGCGGTTGGTATGTGGCAGTGATTCCGCCTCCTGCTCCAACATTAGCTGGGGGATGGGCGGTGGTCCCATCCCCAATAATTCAGGTTCGTCCAGCGGTACCTGCACCTGTATGACTGGCTCCGGTACCAATGTGCCGGTGCCGGGTCGACTACGCCTGGTGCTACGTGACTGTTCGCTTTGCGCTGGATTGGCGGTAGCCTCTAGCGTCCTCTTCAGTTCATCAAAACGTGACACTAGCGTAGCCAACTGTCTTTGAGCATCAGCCTTTTCCCTGCGCTCATCCTCACGTTTTCTGTTTGCTTTATGAAGATCCGCCAGTGCTAGTTCGTACATAGTGACGAGATCCTGGCCCGGCGGGCGGCTGCTGCTTGGATTTGCCTCAACGCCAGGGTTGGCCGGGGTTGTGAATAGTGCGCGGTTAACGCCTACCGCTGGGTCGGAGGGTTGGGGGATGGCGGAATGATCTGCCTGTTCTTCAGCGTTTCCCCCGCTACCGTTAGTCATGGTGATTATGACGGGATGACCTTTTGTTCAAGGCTCCCACAGACGGCGCCAATGTTAATGTCTAAATGTTCGGCGGTAGCTGAACCTTTGTTAACGCCGATCCGATAGGCGGATCGATACTTGTGGTGTTCTCAAAGCCTCAGCTACCTGTCAGGTAAAATACAAAAGGCGTCAGAGGGAGACCGCGCTGAGCGGTCTTCAACTCTCCGATGCCTAAGTTAGTCAATGTATTTATGTTGACAAAGTAACAGTAGGTAAGTATTGAATGCGTGATTAATGAGGAGAGAGGAGAGAACCTTTTATAGGTGAGGAAGAGGAGGTTCTTCTCTTTGTTTTCGATGTGGGACTGGAATGTTTCAGTTCCCAGCTCTGGGAGCTACTGATGCCATTTTGGCACGGCGCGTCGGCGGTGATCTAGGGGTGATCCGATGCTGAGGTTGTAGCTCGCCTGGCGGTGTACCCGTATGTCATTCCTTTGGTTGGAATTAGTACCTTTAGCGGTACAATGAGCGTGGCGCATTATAGCTAATTATGCTTGCAAATGTACATGTATGTACAGTTAGTTTATGGTTGTATACTCTCTTATTAAAAAAAATCTATGGTTTGCAGTGCAAAAATGATGAGGAAATTGTAGCTATTATTGCTCATGAACTAGGCCATTGGAAGCTTAATCACACAATGCATTCATTTATTGCGGTGCAGGTATGCTTTTGCATCACCTTTTTATATGTTTTGTTGATCATCTAGAATGCTGAACTCCTATATCTAGGTTGGCCTTTCCTGAGTTGTGAATAACCAACTATACTTGGTTAGGCCTAAGGCAAGTGGCTAAATTTTGATCAATGACCTTGGACAGGCCTTAAGGCTTATTAGCATTGACCCTATTGCCCTAACATATATAGGGCATCATAGAGATGATTGTTCATGTCTTGTCTACCTATCATTTGGTCTTAAAAGAATATTAGCATGATATATATATATATATATATATTATATGTATGTATTTACAGAAAAAGATATTAGCTTTGATCCAAATTATTTCTGAAAAGATGGCCAGTCATCATGGGTTTTTGTGCATTTATATGGATTTTGAGGATCATTTGGTTTGTATTTGTATTTTCTGTCATATTCAATCTCTGTTCTTTGGAGCTTCTTTGGAGGTTCACTCTGTGCACATTAATTATATATCTCTATAGGATCGATCATCAATGTGGAGAAAATGATTTGTTTCCTGGAGAAATTGACAGATTGTGTTGAATATGTGAACTTGACAATGTGGTATATTTAATTGATTGTTTTGTGTCGTATTACAATTGAATTTAAGTCTCACTCGTTTATGTTAATGCTGCTATCCTTAGTACTCTCTTACTCTTCAAATTTGATTTGGATGTTGAATTATGGTAATAGCTATGAGATAATGTAGGAGTTCTTTTTGTTATTATTTTTGTAGCTTGCCCTATCTTAACACCACTTCTACTTTGTTCGGTTTTGATAACTGATTTTTGATCATTGCATCTAATTATATCTTATTCAGCAGCAACCTAATTAAAGAATTTGAGGCAGTTTCAGCCATAGAAAAAGAAGAAGTACTTTGTCATGATTGATTTTGTTGCTGCACTTCTGTTTGGTTGTTGCTTGCAGTTTGTTATTTTCTTCTGCTAATTACTTCGTCTAAATATATTGCAGAGAAACTGGGGCCTTGTGTGCAATGAAGGAAGTTGATCTCATTCCTGATGATCCAAAATCTGCAGAAAGTATAAAACAATTGGAGGAGGTACTTCCAGGTTTTATTGATGCCAAAGGCAGCTGAAGGCTATAAGAACCATCCAGAATATGAATGTTTTTTATTCATGTATAACTAGCTTGGAATGCTCTTGTTTGGTACATTATCTAGTTAATTGAATGTATAGATGTTTGGATAATGGTACTTGAATTATATGGATTAGAGTACTGTTTATATGGTAATATATCGAGCATTATGTCTGGACAAACGTTTATATGGATATTCTTCTTATTGTCTAAGTTTCAGTCATACAACACAATACAAAACAATGTGTTGTATGACTGCAAAAGAGTTCAAAATTAAGGCTTCTCCTACAACAGATACTGGATGTTAGCCAATTTGATTACAATATTCACACCACGATTAACCAAATATAGCTGTTGTGTGAACTAACAACCAACAATAGAAAATAACAAAATTCTGTTGTGTGAGATTCATAACACACAACAGAAATAAAATTATCTTTGTTGTCTGATTCAATCAATAGACAAGAGATATCATTTCATTGTAGTTGTGTGTTATGTATCTCAGACAACAAAGATAAAATTATATCTGTTGTGTGTTATGAATCACAGACAACAAATGAACAAGATAGCTGTTGTGTCTTATTCATCTCCAACAACAAAGAAAGTTACAACTGTTGTGCGTTGTAATCTCAGACAATAGCTATATTTCATTTTCTGTTGTCTGAATGGCCATGTCAATGTCGAGGCATCCACGCGCATGCCATGCCAGGCACATGCCTGCGCAGAATTCACACAACAGAACTAATTATCTGTTGAGGAAATGGATATTGCACAACGGTGAATTCACCGCTGTGTGATTTTTCAATCACACAACACTCGTTTAGACCACAGTGAGGCTGGTCATCACACAACACAAAACCACCGTCATCTGATTAACTTATTGTAGTAGTGTGTTCCTCCATTTCCAAATGTACTAGCAAATAATGATGAAGAATTCATTCCAATCAAAGGAAAGCCATTTACATCCTTTCTGGAGAAGATTAGTAGCAATCCAGTTATTCCAATTGAGCCAGAAGGTACCTTTAATACTCTTCCAAATCTTAGAAGCATGGGTGCAATCTCTGAGAAGGTGGAGCATGGTTTCAGGGATACCAAGGCAGAAGTGACAACTCTCATTAGTAGTTAAATGCCTTCGGGTAAATTCAATTGAGAATTAAGATTCCATAACTGAGATTTGATATGATTGAGTGTGTTTGGTGGTGGAGAATGAGTCCTTAGCTTTGTTTCTATCAATAGTTTAAAGCTATAAAATCTGTTTCTGCTTTGTTATCTTACTGGGTTCAGTTTACGTGAATTATTTAAATTATCAAATAAATTTCGATTGTTCTGAAATTTTTTATACGTGTTATTCAATATGTCTTTAGAGTTCTGTAAAATTTTCAGAAAATTCCATCGAGTTTAGTTTAGTTAATTAATTCATTTTCGTTAACTGTTCAGTAGCATGGTTTAGAGTAGTTTGTGGCATTTGGTTAGCAGTTTAGGAACAATCTTCAGCGGGTAATGACCCTTGCTTGATCACTATATTATCAACGATGATATTTGAGTGCAAGGTTTAAGTTGTGCATCTTTTAGACGTATCAATTTTTGGCGCCGTGTCGCCGGGGATTGTTTTTCCCTAAATAGCTAATCTATTTTGTTCGTCTTATTTTTCTGTTTTATTGGTTTACTAACTTCGTTGCTTTTATTTTTGTAGATACCTCTCATTGTGCATGCACACTCAAAGGAATAAGAGCCTTGATCTTGCTGAGTACGATCCTGAGCTAGAACGTACACTTAGAGAGCTTCGAAGAACAGTCAAGACGACGCGAGCAACGACATCCTTGCCACCACAATCCCCGCCACACTTGAGTTCAGGGGAAGAGGAAGAAGAGAGACAAGAAGACATGGTTAACCGTACTTTGAGGGAGTTGGCAACTCCTAATGTAGAACAACAACCATTGTGCATCACCTATCCAAATCCGAATGGGGATGGAGGATTTGAGCTTAAGTCTGGCATGATTCACTATTTGCCTAAGTTCCATGGCTTCTCAACAGAGGATGCCAACTTGCATCTTAAGGAGCTACATATGGTATGTTCAGGAATGAAGCCAGCAACTGTCCATGAAGACCATGTCTTGTTAAGGGCCTTCCCATTCACATTGGAGGGTAAGGCTAAGGAGTGGCTTTACAATTTACCTTCCGGATCACTCACCACATGGAATCAAGTGAAACAAGCATTCCTTGAGCAATATTTTCTAGCCACAAAGGCTGCAAGCATAAGGAAGGATCTATGTGCAATCCGGCAAATGCATGGAGAGTCCTTTGGAGAATATTATGAAAGATTCATGTGCTTGGTTGCTTCATGTCCTAATCATCAAATATCGGAGCACCTTCTCATACAATATTTCTATGAAGGATTGTGTGGCACAGATCGTGTGATGCTTTATGCAGCAAGTGGGGGAGCATTCATGGATAAGACTCAAGCTACTGCTAAAACATTGTTAAAGAACATAACATTGTTAAAGAACATAGCTGGAAATACTCGGCAATTTGGAGGGAGAGATGAGCTATCACTTAAGAGCGTCAAAGTGGTAAGTACTAATTCTAATATTGAATTACAATTAGCTAACTTAACTAATCTTGTAAAACAGGTTGTGATAGCGCCAAAGCAAGTATGCAGTGTGTGCTCAATGGTGGGACATGTTTCTGATACATGTCCATCATTGATGGAGCAAAGTGGTTTTGAGCAAGCTAATGCGGTTGGATTTCAAGGGCAACAAAGGCCGAAATATGATCCATTCTCTAATACCTATAATGCGGGGTGGCGTGATCATCCGAGTTTTAAGTGGAGCAACAATGACAATGTTTTACAGCCTCAAGGAAGCAATTACAACCGCCCACCTGGATTCGATCAAGCTAGACCTCAAACATCTTATCAACCTCCTCCTCAACAACAAGCTCCAAGTAAGTCTCTTGAGGATTTAGTTGCTTCTTTAGCTAACTCTCAACAATCTTTTCAACAGAAAACAGATAGGTCTATTGAGAATCTTGAGTGTCAAGTGAGTCAACTAGCAAACATGATTGGACAACAACACCAACAAGGAAAGCTCCCTAGTCAGACTGTGATCAATCCAAAAGGGGGGTTTGAGAATGCTAGTGTTGTGACCTTAAGAAGTGGAAAAGAAGTTTTGGAGCAGCCAAGAGGGCAAAAGAGAGTTCAGAGAGCCATGAATAATGAGGAGGAGCAAGGAGAAGCTACGGTAGCAAAGGAGGACAACCATGAGTTCTTGGACACTTTAGGGGAGCCCCCTAATCACATAAATGCATCAAAGGCAGCCCTTAAACACACGGGTTTGAGAGATTCTAAGGTTAGTAATGTAGTTCCAAGTTTGATTACTTCATGTCTTCCTTTTCCGCGTAGGTTTGCTAAATCAAAGAAAGAGGAACTTGAACAGGAGATCTTGGAAACATTCCGAAAAGTCCAAGTGAACATACCGCTCTTAGATGCAATAAAACAAGTCCCAAAATATGCCAAATTTCTAAAAGAACTTTGCACTACCAAGCGAAGATTAAAGGGGAATGAAACTGTAAAGGTGAGTGAGAATGTTTCAGTAGTGCTTCAACGAAAACTTCCACCCAAGTGTAAGGATCCCGGTAGCTTCACTATTCCAATCACAATGGGTAACACCAGGTTTGAGCGTGCTATGTTAGACTTAGGTGCGTCTATAAATGTCATGCCTTATTCAGTTTATGCAACTCTAGGTCTAGGTGAACTAAAAAAAGATGGTGTTGTTATTCAATTGGCTGACCGTTCTAATGCATATCCGAAGCGTTTGTTAGAAGATGTTTTGGTGCAGGTAAATGATTTAATCTTTCCAGCAGACTTTTATGTGTTAGAGATGGAGGAGGAGCCATCAACTACATCTACACCTATCCTTCTTGGCCGCCCCTTCATGAGAACTGCAAGAACCAAGATTGATGTCTATGAGGGGACTTTGACAATGGAGTTCGATGGTGATATAATAAGCTTCAACGTCTTTGAAGCTATGAGGTATCCTAGTGAGTTGCATTCTTGTTTTTCTATTGACATTCTTGATGATTTAGCTCAGAAATTCTTTGAAGTCATAAGTGAGGATGCATTGGAAACCACCATCTCTCAAAGTTTGCAGTTTGAAACATTCAAGAACCCAAAAAGGGACATCGATTTGAGGGAGGATATTGAGGAAATCGTGGCTGCACTTGAGTCACTACCATGGCTAGAGGTAATTCTAATGATTTTATTTCCCTTCCTTTGTCTACTGAAAAGTTGTTGCCTTCTGTGATTCAGGCCCCCAAGTTAGAGCTTAAACCATTACCGAATCACTTGAAATATGTATTTTTGGGAGAGGAAGAAACATTACCAGTGATCATTGCCTCAAACCTCACGGAGTTGGAGGAGGAGAAGTTGATTCGTGTGCTCAAGGAGTACAAGACTGCTATTGGATGGAGCATAGCAGATATAAAAGGCATTAGTCCGGCGACTTGCATGCATAGGATACTTCTTGACGAAGGCTCAAGACCAACAAGAGAAGCTCAACATCGTTTAAATCCTGTCATGATGGAGGTGGTGAAGAAAGAGGTATTAAAGTTGCTAGATGTGGGTGTGATCTACCCCATCTCAGATAGCAAGTGGGTGAGCCCAGTGCAGGTAGTTCCTAAATGATCTGGTATCACGGCTGTGAAGAATGAAGACAACTAGCTAGTGCCTACACGTGTGCAAACTGGGTGGCGAGTGTGCATTGACTATTGAAAATTAAACACAACAACTCGCAATGATCACTTCCCGCTACCCTTTATTGATCAGATGCTCAAAAGGTTAGCTGGTCATTCTCATTATTGCTTTCTTGATGGTTATTCAGGTTACAATCAGATTGCTATTGTTCCGGATGATCAAGAAAAGACGACATTCACTTGTCCTTTTGGGACTTTTGCATACCGGAGGATGCCTTTTGGACTCTGTAACGCTCCTGCAATGTTTAAGAGATGTATGGTAAGTATATTTTCAGATTTTGTCGAAAACATCATAGAAGTATTCATGGATGATTTTAGTGTTTATGGTGATTCTTTCGATAAATGCTTAGACAATCTATCTCTTATGCTTAATCGTTGCATTGAAACTAACCTTGTTTTAAATTGGGGAAAATGTCATTTCATGGTTGATCAAGGTATTGTTTTAGGGTACGTTATTTTTGCTAGGGGCATAGAAGTTGATAAATCAAAAATAGATCTTGTACGTTCCTTACCCTCTCCCACAAGTGTGAGAGAGGTTCGTTCTTTTCTTGGACATCCAGGTTTCTATAGGCGATTCATCAAGGATTTCTCAAAAATATCAAGACCCTTATGCAGGTTGTTACAAAAGGATGTGGCATTTGAGTTTGATGAGGAATGCAAGAAAGCTTTCGACAAACTTAAGGAGTTGTTAACCACAACACCTATCATCACTCCTCCAGATTGGAATTTGCCCTTTGAGCTAATGTGTGACGCCTCTGATTATGCTATGGGGGCTGTTTTGGGCCAACATGTGAACAAGCTTCCACACGTTATCTACTACGCATCTCGGACTCTTAATAATGCTCAGTTGAATTATTCAACTACAGAGAATGAGCTTTTAGCTGTTCTTTTCGCTTTAGAGAAATTTCGTTCATATTTAATTGGTACTAAAGTGATTGTGTTTTCTGACCATGCAGCTTTGAAGTATCTTCTTACAAAGAAGGATGCAAAGCCAAGGCTTATTAGGTGGATGCTTCTCTTACAAGAGTTTGATTTGGAAATCAAGGACAAGAAGGGAAGTGAGAATGTGGTAGCAGATCACCTAAGCTGACTTGTAAATGGTTCAAACGCAGAGGAGGATCTATTGCCTTTGCATGAAAGCTTTCCGGATGAGCAGCTTTTTCACTTAGAAGTTTTGGAGCCTTGGTATGTAGATATCGTCAACTACAAAGTAACCAAGAAGTTTCCGGATGATTTGACAAAGGCTCAAAAGGACAAGCTTGCTAAGACTGCCGAGTATTATGTGTGGGATGATCCGTACTTATGGAAACATTGTGCGGATCAGTTGATAAGAAGGTGCGTACCTAACTCTGAATTTCTCTCTATTCTTACTTTTTGTCATTCCTATGCATATGGTGGTCATTTTGGAGCAAAAAGGACAGCTCTCAAGGTACTTGAGAGTGGATTTTATTGGCCTACCTTGTTCAAGGATGCATTTGAGTTTTGTAAATCATGCGATCGTTGTCAACGAATAGGTAATTTAGGTGCTAGAAACCAAATGCCGCAAACTCCTATTCTTGTTGTTGAACTTTTCGATGTTTGGGGCATTGATTTCATGGAACCTTTTCTGTCCTCGTATGGTAACCTTTACATTCTCTTAGCTGTTGATTACGTTTCCAAATGGGTGGAAGCTAAAGCCACTCGGACTAATGATTCTAAGGTTGTTGTAGATTTTGTTAAATCTAACATCTTTGCTAGATTTGGAACACCAAGAGCTATCATCAGCGATGGAGGGAGTCACTTTTGCAATAGATTATTCGAGGCATTGTTGAGGAAATACAACATCACACATAAGGTTTCAATGCCTTATCATCCTCAAACAAGTGGCCAGGCAGAAGTTTCTAACCGCGAGGTGAAGCAAATTTTGGAAAAGACCATGAATCCTAGTAGGAAGGATTGGAGCTTGAGACTTGATGATGCATTATGGGCATATAGAACAGCTTACAAGACACCAATTGGGATGTCACCATTCAGAATGGTCTATGGAAAACCGTGTCACCTTCCGGTTGAGCTGGAGCATAGGGCATATTGGGCAGTGAAGCGATGCAATACGAACTTGGAAGCTGCTGGTGAGCAGAGAAAGCTGCAATTGAATGAGCTTGAGGAAATACGCAACGATGCCTATGAGAGTTCAAGAATATACAAGGAGAAAACAAAGGCGTTTCATGACAAAATGATCACAAGGAAAACTTTTGTTGTAGGACAAAAAGTTCTTCTCTTCCATTCTCGCCTTAAATTGTTTCTGGGTAAGCTGTGCTCTCGTTGGGTTGGTCCTTTTGTTATCACTAATGTTTTCTCTCATGGTGCGGTTGAGATTCGTAGTGGAAAAACCGGCAAAGTGTCCAAGGTAAATGGACATCGACTCAAGATCTATTATGAGCCTTTTGTGATGCAAAATGTGGAGTTAGTACCCCTTCATGAACCAGTGTCACAAGAAGATTGATTCTTGGTACCGTCAGGCTGAGGACGTTAAACCAAGCGCTTCTTGGGAGGCAACCCAATGAATGAAGGAGGAAGATTGCGGTATTTTTCTAAGGGAAGTTTTCTTTATTCTTTTCCTCTCTTTCTTTGCTTCTTGTTTTGTTCAGTTTTATGTTTTTTGTGTGTGTGTGCAGGTCACATAGTTGAGAAAGATTTAGAGGAGTCACTTTTTATCAAACCAGTTTTTCTGACTCCCAAATTTCAGTCCATTTCAAACAGCTGTCGTTCACAGCTCCTTTGGAACCAACAGACGTACTAATTATGGATCAAAAGCCCCAAGTGTCTATTTTCTAATGGCTTTGGCAGATCCAAATTTCAATTTTCACAGCGTCTGCAGTTTTCAGTTGAGTACAGGAGGGTCAGAACAGAAAAGCAGAAAACTGGGCATCAGAGCCACATACAGGGCAAAACAGGGGATACTTATGGGGGTCCAAATGAGGCAAAACTTATATGGATTCGAAGCTCCGGATGTTAACTTCATTCCTACCAAAGGGTTTCTGAATGTGACCCCTGTAGCTTCTTGTATTCAGGTTTGAATGGACAAAGGTCATTCTGCCAGTTTTCTGTAATTTTTTGCTAACTTTGCAGGTCTCTAGTTTCTACATCCCTTGGAGTTGGAATGCGTGCCACATATGTATGGAAAGCTCTGAATATGAACTTTCATCTCCAAGTGGAACCTTTGGATTCCGGTTCTTACTGGATGAGCTATGAACCTCGGAAATAGGGATGCTGCAAGGTTTTAGCTTAAATCAGTTCGTGAACAGTGATATTTCCTAATGACTTTGAGCATTATTGGAGCATCTTTGGCGCATTTGGCATAGAGCTTGCCCTAGACATTCATGGCTTACAGCCTTGAGGTTGATATCCAAAGATCATTAGCATTGGGAGGTCTACAAGAGGGAGCATTCTCTACTCTTCTTAACTATTTTGTTTTTGTTGTGTTTTCTCTTTCCTTCTATACTTAACTATATCATTGCATGATTATATCTAGATCAAATATTGAGGACAATGTTTAGTTTAAGTGTGGGGGGGAAGGAATTTGAAACTTTTTGTTATTTTCAATAAAAAAAAAATCAAACAAATGAAAAAAAGAATTAAAAAAAAAGAGTCTAGTTTTAGGTTTTATTTTTCAATGAGTCCTAGGAGTCTTCCAACTCTATGATGAGCATGAACTTTCGGATTTATATTTTGGTCACAAAAGGATTGCAGGCATGTGTTAGATTCTTGATTTCAAATAATTGTTAATAGATTTTGATGATTATTGTGCTCGATTTATATACATTGATGGTTGGATTAATGTAACACTTGAGAATTGATGGATGCATGCTATGACAAGTTAAACTTGATTTAAACCCTTGTGAGCTTTTGAGCCTGTATATGTGCTATTTATTTTCTGAGTGCTTAGTATAGAATCATCTTATTTTCTTGACGAGGATTTTGCATGATCTCATCTTTTATTCATCTTGGTTGAGACTCGGATTCGACTTGCATATTTTATAAGGACAAATGCTAGAACTTGCCCCAAAGCCTCTTGAAGCGTATGGTTGAATTGCATGATGGATGGGAAGGGATAAAAGCACTTGGATTACCATCATAGCCAAATTAACCTGTGTCCCTTTTATGCACACAAGATGTGCAATCCCCTAGTTAACCCCTTGAGCCTACATTAAGCCTTTTGTTTCATCACCACAAATTCCTTAACCCTAAGCTTAGTATAGATGTATCATTACCCTATCCTAAGGAATTAGTGGAGCAAATATTTTTAGAGATATATTTATGTTCGAGGTACTTTTGTAAGCAAGTGTGGGGGTAAGACTTGTCCATAAAATATATATATATATATGTTTAAGTATATTGGTATTGAGAGATATTGATGAGAGAAGTGTGTTCTTATTATTGAGAATAGGAGCCCTATATATAGGGATTACAAAGTGCTAGTTCTAATGTTACAAGGAATACCAATCCGTGTAGGATTGGGAAATCTAGAACCTTCTCTCCTATTCCTATTCCTAGTTTGATAAGGCACACTAAACTTGATTTTCCTTCAACACTCCCGCTTGTGCCGCTCAAACTTGGTGGTGACGCTTCATCCGTTGCCTCGTTAAAAACCTTGCCAGGTAACAAAAACCCTGTGGGACAAAAATAATCCTGGTCGAAGGACAAAAAGAGCACAACACGTCCTTCACTCTTCGAGATCGAACATGTAGACATCATAACTCCCCCTGATGTCGATATCTCCCCCTGATTGCTACAATCGTGGGAGTTCGGATAACTTTCTCAATCCGATGCTCTTCACATGTTTCTCGAAGGTGGATTTAGGTAACGACTTAGTGAATAAGTCCGCTACATTATCCTCTGATCGGATTTGATTCACTTCAATCTTTAGAAGTGATTGTTGTTGCTGATTATAAAAGAACTTAGGCGATATATGCTTGGTGTTGTCGCCCTTGATGAAACCTAACTTCATTTGTTCAATACAAGCTGCATTATCCTCATAAATGCATGTAGGTTCATCTGTGGTAGACTTCAAACCACAACTTCCTTGAATGTGTCGAATTACAGACCTTAGCCATACACATTCACGTACAGCTTCATGTAGAGCAATAATCTCTGCATGATTTGAGGAAGTAGCAACAAGGGTCTGTTTCGTAGACCTCCAAGATATCGCAGTGCTTCCCATGGTAAAGACATAACCTGTTTGGGAGCGACCTTTGTGAGGGTCAGAGAGGTACCCTGCATCAGCAAAACCCATCAAGACATCATTGTCGTTTTGATGGAGGGAGATAGGGGGACGCCGGCCACCATGAGCGGCGGCGGCAGCGGCGGCGCGGCAACATGGCCGGCGGCCATTCCATGGACGGGGGCGTTTTGCCTTTTGGGGTCCGATCCCAATTTTCCGTCATTCCTTTACTCTCTGTAGGGATAGAATAGGCCCATATCAATCGTACCTCTTAGGTATCGAAAGATGGTCTTTACACCAATCCAATGGCGGCGTGTTGGCGCAGAGCTATGTCGAGCTAACAAGTTCACTGCGAATGAGATATCCGGTCTTGTGCATTGAGCTAAGTACAATAATGCGCCTATTGCACTTAAATAGGGCACTTCGGCCTCTAAGGGTTCTTCGTCCTCATCCTTGGACGAAACGGATCTTTTCCGGGCTCAAGACTACGGCCGATCATGGGAGTACTCGCAGGCTTTGCTTTATCTTCATTAAAGCGCCTTAGAATTTTCTGAGTATATGCAGACTGATGGATCAAAATCCCATCACTACGGTGCTCGAGTTCTAAACCGAGACAAAACCGTGTTTTCCCAAGATCTTTCATCTCAAATTCGGATTTCAAGTAATTAGCAGTTTCCTTTAACTCATCTAGAGTTCCAATTAGGTTCATGTCATCGACATAAACTGCTACGATTGCAAATCCGGAACTTGTTCTTTTAATGAACACGCATGGGCATATTTCATTGTTAATATATCCCTTCCCAATCAAGTAGTCACTTAGACGGTTATACCACATCCGTCCAGATTGTTTTAATCCATATAGTGAGCGTTTTAATCTTATTGAAAACGCGCTCCGTGGTTTAGAGCCACTTGATTTGGGTAATTGAAGTCCATCTGGAACCTTCATATATATCTCTGAATCTAGATCCCCATAGAGATATGCTGTAACCACATCCATAAGCTGCATGTCAAGTTTTTCGGAAACTACCAAACTGACAAGGTAGCGGAACGTTATAACGTCCATTACGGGAGAATATGTCTCCTCGTAGTCGATTCCAGGGCGTTGTGAGAAACCTTGCGCCACAAGGCGGGCTTTATATCTTACCACCTCATTTTTCTCATTACGCTTTCTAACAAAGACCCATTTATGGCCAACAGGCTTTACACTTGGGGGTGTCTGCGTTACAGGCCCAAATACCTGTCTCTTTGTTAGTGAATCCAATTCAACCTGGATCGCATCTTTCCATTTAGGCCAATCTGCTCTTCGTTGACATTCTTCAACAGAGCGAGGTTCGATATCATCATATTCTATAATCCCTTTCGCAATATGATATGCAAATGCATCATCAATCGCCATAGAATTTCTATCCATCATCTCATGTACACTAGTGTAATTTATGGAGATCTCTCTATTCTCTGGAGTTGGTTCTGACATTGGAGCGTCCCCCAATGATGTCTCTTGGACATAACCATAATCCGGAATATTCTCATGAGATGGATTATTTATATCGATGATTAATGGATTATTCTGTGCCAAACTCGCTTTCTTTCTTGGGCGAGAATCCATCGAACCTATGGGCCTCCCGCGCTTCCTGGCAGGAGCCGTGGGCCTAGCCATAACGTCACCATCATTGAGAGATGGGACGTTGGCGCCATGCTCATGCATTCTTGAGTTGGCGTCATGTCCTCTACTTTTAGGGACATCAATCCTTGCAGGCACGTTTGCAGCAGGTATGTGTGATCTCGTCACTTTAGCGATATCAGAAAACGCATCAGGCATCGATTCTGCTACGTTCTGAAGATCGAGAATTCTCCGCACTTCAATTTCGGACTGTGCGGTTCGGGGATCAAGATGAGACAGAGTGGGGACAGACCACGACAATTCCGGTCGTTCCTGTTGAACATTGATGTTCTTATCTCCCCCTAACGATGGGAAGACTGTCTCATCGAAGTGACAATCCGCAAATCTTGCGGTAAAGAGATCGCCTGTCAAGGGTTCTATGTAGCGGATAATCGTTGGAGAATCATAACCAACGTAAACGCCTAATCGTCGTTGAGGACCCATTTTGGTGCGCTGTGGAGGCGCAATTGGCACATAAACTGCGCACCCAAATATGCGTAAGTGTGAGACATTGGGCTCATACCCAGTCACCATCTGGGACGCAGAAAAGGGTTGAGTGGCAGTAGGCCTCAGACGAATAAGCACAGCTGCATGCAATATTGCATAGCCCCAAGCAGAAATAGGGAGATTGGTGCGCATTACCAATGCCCTAGCGACCATTTGTAGTCGTTTAATGGCGGCTTCTGCGAGACCATTTTGGGTGTGAACATGAGGAACAGGATGTTCAACATCAATCCCAATGGACATGCAATAATCATCAAAAGTCTTTGATGTAAACTCTCCAGCATTGTCTAATCTTATAGACTTAATAGGATGATCAGGGTGGTGAGCCCTTAACTTAATTATTTGTGCTAGGAGTTTAGCAAATGCAGCGTTCCTTGTGGACAATAGCATGACATGTGACCAGCGTGTCGATGCATCAACCAATACCATAAAATATCGAAATGGTCCGCATGATGGTTGAATAGGTCCACAAATATCACCTTGGATTCTTTGCAAGAATGGTATATTTTCTTTGGTGTCCTTTGCATAGGATGGTCTCGATCCTAACTTTGCTAAAGAGCAGGCTTTGCAGAACGAATAATGGGCTTTAGAAATAACCAATGAGGATTTTGGTTGAGCCATGAAGTCACTTTTGACTTTAGAAGCAGAAATTGGAGTCAGGGGAGCAGGGTGGCGTCAAAGCCACCCTGGAGCCGCAGGGGGATGGCGGCGCCGGCTAGTGGTGGCCGGACTTGAAGGGGGAAGGCGCCGTGAGGCGCAGGTGCTCCTCCTTGATCCAAATTTCGAGTTTTACTTCCTTTCGTTCTGAAAAAGGGATGTCCGTGTGAAGTCTTTAATATACGGATCATCATGTCACGACCTGGGTGTCCCAAACGGTCGTGCCAAAGCCTATATGTGTCGGAATCCCATAAATCATCTCTCATGACATGGTTGGATTCAATGACTCGAATAGTGGTTGCATACAACCCACTAGAGCGACACATAAGTTTCTCTAAGACTCGTTTATGTCCGTAGTCATTAGAGGTGATGCAAAGGAACTCTTGTCCATTCTCACAATGTGTTTCCACATGAAAACCATTGGCTCTTATATCTTTGAAGCTCAATAGGGTTCTTCCTGCCCTAGGAGCATAAAGAGCTTCGGTGACATTCAAAGTAGTGCCATTAGGCAACATAAATTGAGCTGGTCCTCGACCATGAATCAATTGAGATGGTCCAGCCATCGTAGTCACAGAAGATCGAGTAGGCGCCATCCATAGGAATAGCTGCCTGTTTCGAAGGATGGTATGTGTAGTGGCACTATCCACGAGGCATTCGAGCTCTCCGGGAAACATACTGAAAAATAATAAAGTTCGAATTTAGAATATGTCCAAGACATTTGAATAAAATAAGTCGATACTTTATTAATGATAGCCAATGATTACATCAAAATTTCTTGACTAAAATCTAATCCAATATAAATCAAATAGTAGACGAATCGTAGTCACTTAATCCGTTCGGTAATTTCAATTTGGTTGTGACCAGGTAAGGTAAGGCGAGATTTTGGTGGAGCGTTGCTCACTTTTTAAAACCGTTCTCTCAGATCAAACCTTGCCTAGACATCACAAGTACTCTTGAGTACGCCTAGAGGGAAAAAGTTAATACAATAAGTCATTTTATTGATTTAAGGCATAATTGCCATTACATAATTCTTGGAAAAGTAAAGGACTATACTAATCAAAATCTGCAGCATCCTTGTGCAATTCTTTGTCAGATTTGAAGTCCGCTATGGTGAGATTGACGTTGGCATCATCACCATCTTCTTCTATATTTTCGGCAAAATTGGCTTCATGCTCTCTGAAGTCTCTAAATGCCTTGTAATGCGCAGCCAATTGTTTGCTTGCTTTGCATTGTTTGAACCAGTGCTCACTAGATCCACATCGATGACACATGTCATTGTGATTTCCTCCCTTTAATTGAGGTGCATTGTTTGCACTTGGGTGGCGTCCCCCATAGGAGTTGGCGCCATTCCCACGGCCCTGGGTGGTTCCTCCATGTCCTGGAGCCCCACGGCCTCCTCTCCCACGTTGCCATGTATTGCCACGTGATCGTCCTTCATTCTGACGAGTACCTTCCTTTGTAGGGCGGTTATATGGACCAGAACGTCCGTTGTGTCCCTTATTCTTAGGGTTCCGCTCCTTGCGCCCTCCTTTGGGTGCATTATTATAATTCGCCTCATGAACGCTCTTAGTTCCGATAGGCCTTGAATTATAATTCTTCACGAGGATATTATCATGCTTTTCAGCTACAGACATAATAGTAATGAGCTGATGAAATCTCGTGATCCGTCTAGTATCGAATTCCGTTCGATATTGCTTTGAGAGCAAAATTGCTGAGACGGGGAAGGTGGAGAGAGTTTTCTCAATTAGTTCTTGCTCTGTGACGGGTTGTCCACAGAACCCCAACATGGTTTTGAGGCGTAGAACTTCTGAATTATATTCAGCTACAGACTTGAAGTCGGCGAATCGTAGATTGCCCCATTGAACTTTCAAGTCAGGGAGGAGGGTATCCTTGATATTACCAAATCGCTCTTCTAGCGCGACCCATAATTCTCTAGCATCCTTGATTGCCATGTACTCCAATCGGAGTGATTTATCCATGTGGCGCCTCATCAAGATGAGGGCGGTGGCATTGTTCGTAGCCGTACGCTCAAATATGAGAGTAGGATTAGGAGCTTGAATTAAGGGTAGGATCCCTTTTTGAAGTGAGATGGTGCTCAACATCCGTGGTCCAACTATGATATTCCGAGCCAGTTGAGGTAAATGCAGGAAAGTCAAGTTTCGACATCCTGAAATAAGAAGAAGAAATATATTAGTTTCGGAGTTTAAAACTTCCACGACAACTAAATATTAAGATTTCCGAGCTATGCTACCAAGAAATCGATTTCCAAGAAAATTGGATTAGACCGAAACAATGATGTTTATAAGGTCATAAATCGATGCTTGCGGACGCTCTTAGTCCGAAGTCTTACGAACGTTCTTAGTTCGTTAATTGCGTGAATCCCCACGATTCCGCATTGAATCGAACCCACGTTCTATGAAAGGTGGGATGAAGAAGAAGGGAGGTTTTTAAGTCCCCGAGAAAAACAAGAAATATTCAAATTTCAAATTTTAGGAACTTTAAAACTTACTCTTTTGAATACTTACTTGGTGAAAATTCGGAGCAGATTCAGCTTGTACCTCGATTGGTGTAAAGATCTCAATATGACTCCGATAAGGCTGAAATTCGGAGGTTAGATGGAAGAGACAGAGACGAACAACTTTGATGAAGAAAGTTTTTCGATCTGAGCTTCCGAACTAGACGTTTCGAGGCTTGCAAGAAGACGGATGTGCACAGGAACGGGAAAAAGATGCAGTGGGTGTGCGTTGGCTTGTTTGCGCAGCAGGGATGCTTCGGTGGCAGCAGGCTGGAACGCAGGGCTGCAGGAAGGGGGCAGCAGGGGCTGCTGTGCAAGGTTGCAAGCACACGGGTGCTCGGGCTGCAGCGAAGGCTCGGCTAGCTCGGGCTAGGGGCTGCTTTGTGAATGAGTTTTGGTTTTCTGTTTTGTGGTTAGAGTCGTGCTGATAACGTGTTTAAGTATATTGGTATTGAGAGAGATTGATGAGAGAAGTGTGTTCTTATTATTGAGAATAGGAGCCCTATATATAGGGATTACAAAGTGCTAGTTCTAATGTTACAAGGAATACCAATCCGTGTAGGATTGGGAAATCTAGAACCTTCTCTCCTATTCCTATTCCTAGTTTGATAAGACACACTAAACTTGATTTTCCTTCAACAATATATATATATATATATGTATGCCGAAAAGAAAACGAAAAAAAAAAAAAAGTATACGGCAAAAGCGAAAAAAAAAAAAGGTGTGAATGGATTTTAGTCCCCCTTTTGTGAATAAGGAGTTTATTTTGAATTGAAGGCCTGTTCAAGAAAATGTGGTATTTGTCCTATTTCACGAGTGTTAAAAGAAGGTTTAGAATGAAGCAAAGGCCCAAAAAGATGACATCTGGCCTTGAAAAAATTTATTTGCTTCATGTTCCAAGATTGATTACCTTGAGGAGTTCCAAGATTCTTTTATCTCTTATGTTTTTCTGGTGCTCCACTAAGTTCATTACGATCTTTGAATTTTCCTTCCTTTTCTTTCTTTTAACCTTAACCCTTGGCCCCATTACAACCCTGAATAAAGACCTTGTTGATCTTTGAACTTGTGCATTCGATTTGTGGAGACTTGTGTGGAGGGGTGAGCATATGGTGTCACTGGCCTTTCGTCCGAGTCTTGGCGTTCCAATCATGGGATCATATGTAAAAAAAAATTTAGAAAAAGCCTTTCTTTCTTATTATTATATGTGAGCCATTTGTTTGTCTTATTACATCATTCCTCTCACATATAACTTGAGCGAAATATATGCTTATACATCAAGTCAGAAAATTATGAGTGAAAAGAAATTGAGAGCATCTTTGTGAGAAATTGAGTTGACGCGTGTTTGACCCATGAATAAGTTGGTTCCCCTTTGTTGCACTAGTTTGATTGTTCATGTATTATAAATTTAGCACTATGGTTATCAAAATAAATTAGCTCTTAAGTGAAATTGTGAATTCTGATATGTGAATGCTTGAATTTTGTTGATCATACTAGTGGGCATTATAAGTTCTCTGAGATGTTTGGAAGACATTAGGTCCGTGTCTTTTGTTATAGCAGTTAGTTTCTATTGTTTTGCTCGAGGACTAGCAAAAGATAAGTGTGGGAGAATTTGATAAGCTCATAAATGTACATGATTTTGTGTTGATTTCTTCATGTTTTCTTAGCTAGTTTTCTATCTATTTGAGTCATTTACTTTATTTTTGTGTTTTGTAGGTGTTATGGAGCAAAGTAGAAGAAATAAAGCTAAATCAGTAAATTTTCCTGTGCAGATCAGTCAATTTCGACATGAAACTGAGAGCAGCTCAGAACGAACTAGACAGTGAACTTTATATGTTTGGAAAGCCTTGGATGTGTAGTTTCCATAACTTTTAACGGTTCATTCATATCATTTTTCTATAAGAAGTTATGGCCGATTTAGTACAGCAAGGTCGGACAGTCTGAGAATCTGACACTTTGACGGAAATCCACGATTTGAGGCCTAAATTCCTTTTAGAAGCCCACCGACGAGTATTAACTGAATATCTCTGTTTATTAAAGATATATGACATATTTTTTATGGGTGAAAATTATTAGAAATCTTAGAGGAGAAGCTACTTGAATCCTAAAAGGAAAAGAAGTGAAAATCTCTGGACGTAAGCAAAAAAAAAAGAAGGGACGTCTAGGGGGAGACGTACGTTCTGCCGCACAAGAGAAAGGAGAGAATGACATCTTCTGCCATCATCTAGCCGTGATCTCACCTCCTTCTTTCATCTCTATTTTTCTTTTCGATTCTCTTGATGTATGCATTCAGCGAATTCATGATTATGTCTAGCTAAATACTTTAGTAGCTAGGGGCGATTTCAAAGCCCCAAACATGTTCAATTCATATTGATGACAATTCGGTTTTTGGTTTTCTATATTATCAATTGAGTGTTTGTTTCACCGTGTCTACAAGATGAATCTTTGCTTGTTTGTTTAGGTGCGCAACTAAATGAATAGGTTAGGGTTCTAATGCTAGGAGTAACACTAGATTCGTATATGTCGTGTGTTGATTCCAATTGAGTAGCAAAATGTTTTCTTGAATTACATGTGACTCAAACCCTGGGTTTAGCAAGACTACCAATGTACTTGTGACCCTAGATTTATCCAAACCCTTTTCTTGCTTAATGATTTTGCTATGTTAAACTTAGCGAGCTTGTGTCTAGGCTGCATAATCGGAAATAGATTAAGTGGTGAGCTTGTATTCACTTAACGAGGAATTAAGAAAGGGTAATGGGTTAATTCGAGCTTGTGAGTTAACTTCGGGTAAATTCAATTGAGAATTAAGATTCCATAACTGAGATTTGATATGATTGAGTGTGTTTGGTGGTGGAGAATGAGTCCTTAGCTTTGTTTCTATCAATAGTTTAAAGCTATAAAATCTGTTTCTGCTTTGTTATCTTACTGGGTTCAGTTTTACGTGAATTATTTAAATTATCAAATAAATTTCGATTGTTCTGAAATTTTTATACGTGTTATTCAATATGTCTTTAGTGTCCTGTAAAATTTTAAGAAAATTCCATCGAGTTTAGTTTAGTTAATTAATTCATTTTCGTTAACTGTTCAGTAGCATGGTTTAGAGTAGTTTGTGGCATTTGGTTAGCAGTTTAGGAACAATCTTCAGCGGGTAATGACCCTTGCTTGATCACTATATTATCAACGATGACATTTGAGTGCAAGGTTTAAGTTGTGCATCTTTTAGACGTATCACCTCCATTCCTAATTATTTATCAAATCTTGTTCCTACACCTTTGTTTCCTCATGTGAAATTACCTAATGGTGAACATGCTCTCATTCTTTCAATTGGAGATTTTTCTTTTAATTCTAATCTTCGTCTAAATGACGTGCTTTGTGCTCCAAGTTTTAAGGTTAATCTTATCTCGGTAAGCAAGCTTACAAAATCTCTTAAATGTTTCATCACCTTTTTTCCTGACATGTGTCTTTTGCAGGACTTGGTTACGAAGAAGATAATCGGCTTGGGTAGGGAGCATAACGGTCTCTATTACCTCACTCCAAATTTAGCCACTAAACCTTCACATATTTCTTCTGCCAATCATGCAGTCATTTCTTCCACCTTGTGGCATCGACGTCTTGGTCATCCTTCTTCAAATCGCTTGCAATTGCTAGCCAAAACAATTCCAGGTGTTTCTTGTAGTGCAGATAAAGTATGTGATGTCTGTCCTTTAGCCAAGCAAACACGTCTCTCATTCAATTTGAGTACTATTTCTACAACAAAACCATTTGCTCTCATTCATTGTGATATTTGGGTCCTCACAAAATTGCATCTTATTCCGGTGTAACGTATTTCTTGACAATTGTGGATGACTTTAGCAGATGTACCTGGTAGTATCTTATGCATGCTAAATCTGAAACTCAAAATCTTCTTATATCTTTTCTTGCCTTTACTAAGACATAATTCAATCAAAAGGTACAACACATTCGTTCTGATAATGGAAGTGAATTTTTATCCAGGCGTTCATTTTTTCAAGCTAATGACATCATTCATCAGCACTCTTGCGTTTACACACCCCAACAAAATGGAATTGTGGAACAAAAACATCGCCATATAATCACGATTGCCCGTGCTTTACTTTTTCAAGATAATCTTCCATTAGAGTTTTTGGCGGAATGTGTTCTCACAACAATTTTATCTTATCAACCGTCTGCCTACACCACTTTTGTCTGGTAAATCTCCATTTGAAAAAATATCTCAACGTGTTCCCCAATATTCTCATATTCGTGTTTTTGGTTGTCTTGCATATGCCACTAATGTCCACCCCAAAACAAATTTGATCCTCGTGCTCATAAATGCATATTTGTTGGATATCCTTTTAGTCAAAAGGCATATAAACTTTATGATCTAACTACCAAAATTTTTTTCACTAGTAGGGATGTTGTTTTTCATGAGGATATATTTCCTTATAAGCAAGATTCTCCTAATCTTTCTTTGCAGCCTCATGATGCAGTGCTTCCTAATGTGATTTCTGAGAACGATATCCCTCAAGAACCCTTGTCTGCATCTAGGGTTTCTCCCATTGAACACACCCTTCCTCAAGTTGACAATTCTTTATCTCCAGATGTTTTATCTAACCATGAGACTCATCCCAATGATCAGACTCAAAATTTAAGATAGCCTCTAGGGTTGTGAAATGATTCACAGTTTATGCTCCTTTCTTGTCCTTGCAACCCCCGGTAGCGATCAATCGAAGATATGGGTATGATCGAATTATCGAACCAGGTATCGACCTTGTAGATTGTGCTTTTGTTTCAGTCTCAATTGATGTTTAACAAATAAAGATAACAATAAGAAGAAACTCAATGGAAGGATTTGATTTAGACTGATTTTTTTTTTATTGAATTGACTCTTGATTTTTTTTTTATTAAATTGACTCTTTCAATTAATCCGGGTTCGGGTTGTTACATGTGCTAAACGAGGTGGAAGATTGTTTGCAACTGATGATAGGTATTGTATTGATAATGGAGCAATGATTGCTTATACTGGTCTTCTTGCTTTTGCTCACCGAACATCAACCCCATTGGAGGAATCGACTTTCACGCAACAGTTCCGGACTGATGAAGTTGGCAGCAGATCCTCTGCCCTGAATTATCTGTCTCCTTCCCTGTCTCCTAATAGATTGTTGACACCTATCTAATCTGTTTAAACCTATGAAACACTATTTGCTCCCAGTTACAAAAAAAGAGAGAAAAAAAAACTTAATTTCTTCATAGATTTTGTTTATTAAAAAATAACTTGTTTCTATTTATCCCCATTAAAATTCAACATTCCACGGTCCCTTCTCGAGTGAGTTAGGGTTAAGTTCAAGCTAGGGTTTTGAGAACGGCGAGTACCACCCTGTAGTTGCACCGCCCATGTATTCCCGTGCATGTGGAGGCTCATCTATCTATTGGTGTGGTTACGGTCGGTTGTCGAGTACCTATTGATCTGGATGGAGGAAGTTGTGGGGGAGTTTTCACTGCGGCTTGCCATTCATGATGAAGAAGCCTTGGAAGTTATTACGGTGGAGGATCCTACACTACTTATGGCTCACAGGTTTTGGCTTGTCAGTATGGTCCTCTCTAACCGGAGTGTGAACAAGGAGTCCTTTAGAAGTATTCCCAAGAAGATCTGGAGAACAAAGGAGGATTTCTCCATTCTCGATTGGGAAGGTTCGGATTCGTCTTTTCGTTTAAGACAGAGGGTGATCTGCAAAGGATTCTTAACGGAAGCCCTTGGTCTTTTGACAATGCGTTGTTGGCTTTAGCCCCATCGGATGGTCTAATGAACCCAGATGAAGTCTCTTTATTGGTGCAGAATTTTTGGATTAGGGCTACATGCCTTCCTCCAGCTTTTCTTACAGAGGAGACGGGTCAGAAGATTGGCAGGAGTATTGGGGACTATGTGAGTACTGATTTGGGATCCGTAGGTGATGGTACGGGTAGTTTTCTATGTATTAGAGTGGGTTTGAAGACTTGTGTACCCCTGAGGAAAGGAATTCGGATGCAACTTGGCCCGAGGGATGCGTCGTTATGTACGGTGAAATTCGAGTACGAGCATCTTCCTCACTTTTGCCTCTATTGTGGGTTACTAGATCATGTTGGGGCTACCTGTGCAGCTCGATTAGAAGGAAGAATTACGGAGATGAAGTTTGGACGTTGAAAGACGTTATCTAAGGATGTGTTTTCCATTGATCCTCATGGCCAACTACAAGGTCGTTCTTTTGGCCTGAATGTA
This sequence comes from Rosa lucieae, assembly GCA_024704745.1. NCBI lineage: Eukaryota > Viridiplantae > Streptophyta > Magnoliopsida > Rosales > Rosaceae > Rosa > Rosa lucieae. Next base: position 17,344,130 of record CM045492.1, on the reverse strand, counting down.
GGAAAGAAGATGTGGTCAATGAAAGTTCCTGATATCCCGATTTGTGGGGTGGTACGTGTAGACCCCGTGAAATTCCGACTATCATTTTTTTTATGGAATCATTTTTTGTGACCTTTGTTTGGCCAAAGACTTTTGGAAATAGTTTGGGCTTGGGCCTTGGGCCCAATAATAGCATAAGGTTAGAGTCCAAAATTTACTTTGGACACCCAACAGATGGATATGCTAGTGAACCTAACCCAATAAGTTAGTTGACCTTTGATCCGAACATCTCTCTTGATCTAATAAGGTTCTTGTAGCTCATAATAACATATTTGCATAATTTTGAAATATACTTGTGCGTGCGTTTACGATTTCTCATTTTACTTTATTTCTTAACCATTAGTTGAATTCCTACCCGCCTTACCCAACACTTGCTCGTCAACCATCCCTCCAACTTTATAAAAAACTATTTATTTACTCCTTATATTTTTCAAAGTCGAGCGAAATTCTGACAAAAACTTACCTCGCCATTTTTCTATCTAAATACAAGTTTGGTGAGGCCCAATCTTTATCTGGTCTTGCCAACATTTTAACTTTGAATTTTCTTGTATTTATCAACCCTACTTATATCTCCCTATTATTTTAGATTTAAAACCTATTTCCATCCCATGCCTTAGCTGATCCAAACCCCTTTTCCACCTATGCGTTGTGCTTGCTTGTACTGATGCAAAGCCCAAGTCCTTCACTTTCATGTTCTCGTCAAATTGGGCAGAGGGAAAGTAAACCTCGTTTAGCTCCTCCCTTCCACGTTGCCAGCTTGCATATGGTAATGACGGGCTCAAAGTAGCACGCAATTTAACCCTTTAAAATGTCATCGTTAGTATATGGTAAATAGGGATCGTTCTATCCGGGGATTTAGGGTACACCTGTAATTGTGTAAACAAATAAAGAAATTAAACAATAAGAAGTATTATTTACAAAAATAAAACAAAAAAAAGAAATATATACAAGTAAACACAAATAAGGGGGTTTTATGATTGTAAGATTGAAAATTAAAATAAATAAAATAAACAAAATGTAAAAACACATATACAAGGGTGGAACGTAAGGAACAAAGATCAAAACTACATCCATATGCAAGAAATCCGGTCACAATTCTAATAGTTGGTTATCTATAAGACGAGAATATATCAACCAAGAAACAAAGAATAAAGCAACCAATGTCCCTAATTTTACTTCCCTTTACACAATTGATCAAGCAAAGCACCTAACCAATATATTTTGAAAACAGGTTTCACACAATCAAAGCAACCATGCAAACTCAAGTTTCAAATCATTAAGAGCAAGTGAAAGTTTAGTCAATAATTGTATTAATCCTAGTATACAAAGCATGTCTATTCAATAACACAAACCAATTGATTTCGACTTTTGTCCAAAGCCTTTACTACTTATTCGAATTAGAGTCACAAAGCATGAACCTAATTACTAGCTCCAATTATATGCAATCATTCTAAGTTTCGCACCAAAGAACAAAAACATATAAAAGTTTTCCATAAAACAAAATCAATTGATCAATCTAACATAAGTAACATATAAATCAACATATAGAAATCACAACTTTATTTCAAAACATATAAACGGGCTTTAAACTTTTCCCTTAACATTATTTGTTAACTAGAATTCATAGTCTTACAAAATCAAACAAAGAAAACAAGTGAAAAGATATAATACACCTTGAAAGATGAATGATAAAGCCTTGAGACGAAGAACTTGAAGATCCTTGAAAGCAAGCAATCTTCTAGGGACGACACAAGGGTGGATGGCGGCTAGGAAATTGATGTATTGCATGGCTTCTCTTTCTCTTGGCTTGAAAATGAAGAACAAGAAAACTAGAGAATTGAAAGAAAATGGAGAGGAGATAGAGAGACAAAGAAGATGAGATGGATGAAGGAAGGTATGTGTTTATTTATTCTCACAAAAGAGGGTATTTATAGGAATACATTGTAGTGTGAATGTAATGATAAGAAGTCCATTATAGTGGCTTCAATGATCATAGCTGCAACTCCACCTGGTTGCTGCAATTATGAAAGCTGCCATGCTTGTTGCTTCCCCATATACTTTATGCCACACAAGTCTTTATACCTATATTTACACACTCAAGTACTTATCTATACACTCAAGTACCTATTACAAGATATAGATATTTATACTATAATATATTTATACTATAAGAGTCTAAATGTTCTGTCCAAATGGTACTCAAGTTTGAAAACAAACTAAGATAGATGATGAAGAAACAAAATTGAGTTAGAACTCCTTTGACACAAAACAGATTTCCGGCAGACTTGATCTCAGTGCACTAAAACGGTCATAACTTCTTCTAAAAAATAGATATCGACGAGCTATAAAAAGTTATGGAAACTAGATATCTGTAGCTTTCCAACCATATAAAGATCATAATTTTCTGAGCTCTAAGCGATTTTTGACACTCCGTTGAAGTTGACTGATCTGCACTGACAGTTTTCTGAATCTGTAATGGATTTGATTTTTAAAGAACAACTTGTGTCCAATTCGGTAATGATCTTCTTGAGACTTCTAGATGCTGCCACATGTCTTCCACGCCTTGTTTGAAGTAAAAACATCAAGAACCTTCAAGAATCTTCATTTCTTTCCATTTTCTTGCTTCCTACAACTCATTTTCTTCGTTTGTAGCTCAAATGTACCTAAAGACATTAAACTAAGTTAATATGATTAAGTTAAAGGAAATAACATAGCAAAATGTGAGTAGAAAAACACATAAAATGTCGCATATAATGCTCCTATCAGGTAACTCCTCCAACAACATCATCTCAGACCTTCAAAAGGGAGAACCCAGGCCAGAAAACGTCATTCACTCTCCTCTTCTCGCCCTTTTTCTCTTTGCTGGGCACATCAGTGTGTTTGCATGCCTCGAAACTCCTCGTTATGGACCTCTGATCAAAAAAATTTCTTCACCAAAGTTGTTCGTCTATGTCTCCTCTATCTAGTCTCAAAATTTCAGCTCTATTGGAGTCAATTTGAGTCCTGCACACCCCTTGAAGAGGAAGCTATTCTGAAACAAGCCTGTTCCGGATTTCTGCTTGAATTCCCTCTCTTGCTCTACCCGAATCCCTCACATCTTACTTGAGACTGATACAAACACTTGGTAAGATTCTGGAACCATCAAGTTCCCCTTTCTTTCCTCGATTTTAGGCTCAATACATTCAAAACAACTCTTCCACATATTGAGAAGTTTCTGTTTCACTCTGCATGTTTGAGATGGAGCGAATTTTTTGACCTGCAACTGGGCTCGATCCAATCAGCTCCCTCAGCTCTCTTTTCTGTTGAAACCCTCAAGAGAAACTCATCTTTTTGGTTAGTCTTTGGTGAGTATCATCATTTCCATAAAACTCTGTATATTTTTGGGTTGTTACAACTCTTGCAGATTACAATTGGTCATTGTTGTTGCTGAAACCATGTTGCTTTAACTTAGAACCTTTCATTCTTTCTGATGTGTTGGATTTGTGCTAGAACATGGTTATTTTGAACATTGAAATCATGCTTGATCAAAGAGTTTATTTGTGTTACTGTTGTCCAAACACCATGTCTTCAAAACATCATGTTAGTGAGCTACAAGAACTTCCCCTTATAGTATTGAAGGGTGACTGAGACTTTAAGCCTTTAGAAGCTTTAGATACTTTCTATAGGTGTCTTAGAGTATACTTAACCAGCCATTTTGGGTACCAAACGAGCTTTACACAAAAGAACCAATTTCTGCAGTTTTTCAGTTCCAGTATAATCTGACCCAGCTGCATTCCTTTCAAAACTGGAGCTGAACCGTTGAGAATTTGGGATCAGTTCCTTCTGGAGAAAAATAGTAAACACATAGATAAACATTCTAGAATTTGAATCACCCCAAAATCATTTTTCTAGAATTATTTATGCAATTTTAAAATAGGTGGACAGAAGCTGATATTTCTGGAAAGAATCTGCACCTCGTTTTACTTTAGCCTTTAAAACCTTTACTCTTCACATGGCTTCATTTAGAGTTCTTCAACCATTTCAATCTTACTGAGTTGGTTGTCAAGCCATCCTTCTTTCAAAATTTCTCAAGAATTTACCTCAAGTATTTTGAACAATTCCATGACCCTTGACAACTCCTTTAAAACTCTGTTTTCAGTTTTCAGAAACTTGTCTTTTAAAAAGTTTTCTTACCCCCTCTTCCTAACAACAAACTCCTTATTGGAACCCAAATGGTCTGGTTGTTAGTTAGTAATTAGGTTAAGGGAAATGTTTTATTAGGAGAGTATTGAGAGTGAATAGCTAGCCTAGTTTATCGTTATTAACATCGCTTATTGATCTTGGCACGATACTATGGTGGAATCTTGTGAAGTTGGTGGTTGCTACAAGGTTGCATTGAGGCCAAGTCTTGCAAGAGAAAGCTCGAGTTCCAGGTAGGGGATGCCTTTAACTCTATCTATGCTTTTCTTACATATACTATGTTTTATATGAGGCATCTTCCATGATTTTTGAAAATTATCTGTTTTACAATTGAAATGGTTTGCGTGGATTGGATTGATGTGTTGGCAATTGATGGGGATGTAATGAGAGGTCAGTTCCTCCTTGAGCCACCGGTGGTGGGCAGTGTGCACCATGCCCTTGTTATTGAATACTCCCCTTTGTCTCTAGCCTTGTGATTATTGAATTCCGGAAAGTGATTGGCTAGATGGACGGTTATGATGGAAGTGTGAAAGATGATCAATTGTTGTGGGATTGTACTTATGTGGTGACGATCACGTGGAAGCACAAACCGGTTTTTATCTACTTCTTTTATTCAAAACGATAACTCTTGTTTTTAAACTTAGATATGGGGGCGGGCATGGGCAATGACTAGATGTAGGAGCCTAACCCCTACTTTAGTTTGTTTTGCAGGCTATTGTTGTCGAAGCTTGGGTACAGAGGATAATCCTTTGGAGGACACAATTTGTTTTATTCTATTTAAAGTTTATTTCTTTCTGGCTTGCTTGATTTCACTAAATTTTTGTAACGTTATGTATGGTTGATGTTGTGTATGATTGCTTACCACCAAAGTGGAACCCTAGGGTTAGAACCTCCATTTGAGTTTAGGTCCTAGTGGGCTAGACCTAGAAGACTCACGTAAATTACCATTCAATGAACTTAATGCAAACTTGGGCTAAGAACTAAAAAAAAATGACATAGGTTCTAAAACTCAACACAACACCACCTTCCTTTCCTCTTCCTCGCCTAGTTCGTAATCTTGTGATTACGAGCCAAGCCCACTATACAAGCCCAAAAATTTCGGGCATATAGATTTCTTGTTTTCCAACCTAAAGGCCTTGTCTCTTTGAGGAATTCTAGGCCCAAAACACTTACTCCAAGTGTCGCGGGTGTAGGGTTCCTTGGGGAGGCGACGTTGTGGTAATCCGGTCTTTGGGTCGCCACAGTACGTGATCGGGAGGAAGGGGAGGACGGGGAATTACTGTTAGTAAGAAGGGAAGGGAGTCTGAAAGGTATTGAACAGATGGGTGTTTCTAAAAGAAGCAAATTAACATGGGATGGTTATGCCCCACAACAAAGTTTGGTGGATGAGGTGATTATGAGTGATGCTCCACAAGTTTTAAAAAATTTGGAAATTGGTTGTGTTGAATCATCTAGCTTATTTGAAGTCCCGGTTCTGGAAGGTGTAGTTCAAGGAAATAAGAGAGTGTCTAACTCTCTTACCCAAGTTGGTACTAACGTAGGCGACAAGGGTAAAACTGTGGCTACGCTTACTCAAGTAGGGAGGAAGACATGAAGTGGAAAAGGCAAAAAAGGGGTTGGAGATGTGGAGTTTGACCAGAAATCCTCTAAACGTGGGAAAGCAAAAGGGTTTATATTGTCTTGCTCACCAAGTAAACGGCTGCTGTTTGCCTCACCCAAGAAAGGCTCGAAGAAAGGTACGGTGAAGGGAGGATTTAGTTCTACTGAGATGGGAACTGAAGTGGTGGGACCTAAGGAGTGGGCCCACCACGAACAATGATTATCCTCAGCTAGAATGTGAGCGGGCTTGGGAACCTGTCCACATTCAATGCCCTCAAGAAATTACTGAGGGTTCAAGATCCCGACTTAGTTTTCCTAATGGAGACTAAGAAGAAGGAAGATGCAATGGCGAAGTTATGTAGTTCTCTCGGCTATAATAATTGTAAGGTTGTTGACAGAACAAAAGAAAAGGGAGGAAGGCAAGCTCTGTTATGGAAGGATGGTTTAAACGCAGAGGTTGTGGATTCAAGTCCAGGTTTCATAGATGGTATTGTTTTATGTAATAGGAAGAGGCTGCGAGTGACTGGTTTCTATTGTAATCCGGCAACGAGAGAGAGGCATCATTCATGGGAGGTCATATGTTGACTGTCTCATTCTTTGACCACGGATGATTGGATCATTTTTGGTGACTTTAATGAAATTCTGAGAGAAGAAGAAAAAAGTGTTGGGCGGCTACGTCCCATGTGTCAGATGGAGAGGTTTGGAGAAGTAGTAAATGATTATGCCTTTAAGGAAGTGGAGTTTGCAGGGCCTAATTTTACTTGGAGTAGTGGTACGATTGCAGAAAGATTAGACTGGGGTTTTTTGAATCCTACTGCGACGATCTCTTATCCTAATGCTCATGTTTTTCACTTGAAGGTTGGAGCAAGTGACCATTTACCTTTGCTGTTTGATTTATTGGGAGTGGGGTTACCAAAAAGACCGTTCTAAACGACGGTTTCTTTTCAAAAGTTTTTGGGTGAAAGAAGAACAGTGTGGCGCTATAGTGAAGGAGGCTTGGTGTGACGTCCCGAACCCGAATTTACCAGTTTACAAGTCTTTCGATGGATAAACGACATTTACATTTACTTTTTGGCTCCGTTTCGACATTTTAGGGGGTCATAAAAGTTGACTTTTTGTTCGGGTCAAAATTTGAGAAAATTTCCTTCATGAAAGTTGTAGAGGACGTTAAACCGAGACGTGCATATGTGGTACGTAAAAATCGGAGTAGTAACGAAGAAGTTATAAGGGTTTTAAGTTAGTGGCAGTTTTGTAATTTTGTGGACTTCATGTCTATAAATAGAAATCTGGACTTTCCATTTCAGGAAAGCCCCGAAAATTTCCAGTTTTCTTCCTCTCGCCGACGTAACTTTCCGGTGTCATTGCCGCCTCGTCCGGCCACCTATGGCCATGAAATTGGTGTCCATCTCTTCGTCTTGAAACAAGGTTTCTATCTATATATTCCTTACACCCTATCATTCAACATAGACGACGAATCGAAGCCAACAAGTTCACTGTAGCAGCTCGGGTTTTCAGGAAAATTTTCCAGATTCCGGCCATCTCCGGCGGTTTTTTTGAGCTTGATCGATGCGCCTCGAGACGTGGATGATATTCCTCCAAGCCTTGTTCCACAAATCGAAGGAAAAATTGACGAATCAAAGGTTTGGAATTCTTGACACTGTTCACGTTTCGGGTATAATCTTCACCTTAATTGTTGAGGTAGTTCTAGGCATTTTCTGGCTTTGTTGTAGTGGAAAGAATTAATGTGTGTGTTGAGAAGGTGCTACTGCCCAATTTTAGTGGCCATTAGAGTTGGTGGCAACGGCGGCGGTAGCGGCGGCTAAGGTAGCTTTTTAATTTCAATTTCTGGCTAGTTGAATTCTATAATTATCTTAGAGCATATATATGAAGTTTGGTGAGGATTGGGGGAGTTTTGAATCGGTTATAAATTTCTAAAGATTTGGATTTGGATTAATGTTAATCGTGAATCCGGTTGTCGGATTTCCTCCATAATTGTTATATAGTCTGAAATCGACGAGTGGGCAGTGTTGGTGAAGTTTGGTTGGATGTGGAAGAGAATTGGAGAAGTTGAGGTTTTGGGTTTTGAGACTTAATTATTGATTATCGTAAAATTATTTTCCGTCCGGTAATTATTTATGTACAAATAATTGTGAACAGGGCGACGTACCGAGCTATTGCTCGACGAAGGAACTCGTATGCATGGTCGCCTAAATAGTACTATGAGTGGACATTTATTTTAAATTAATTGTGCATGCAGTATATTAGCATTTTCCGATTGAGATTTAATTTATAATTTGAATTATTCAGTTTTATGGTTTTATGAGATTTAGTTTATCGAGATTTGTTTATGAATTACGAGATTAGTATTGAAATTCCTTCCTGAGGGCTTTTAGTAGATTTTTGAGATAGTCATTCATGAGTTATTGAGTTGAGGAATGATTTTCGGGAAGTGACTGATTCAGAAAATATTATGAGAATTATTGTTTTCGAATATCAGTTTTTATGAAGATATACGAGTGCGAGGGATTTAGCAAATATTTGAGCATGATTGATTTATCGAGATTTATTGGGTTTTGAATTCCGCACTTATCAGACTTGGGTTAGATGGAGCTTTCTTTCCGAAAGCAATTATTGAATTATAGAGTATGTGATTATGCTTTCGAGGATTTATTGAGATATCGAGGTTTGAGTTAGCGAGTTATTACTGAGTTATGCTTTCGGTGAATTATTATTGATTTATTAAGGTAATATCGAGTTTCTTTCCGAAAGCAAGTGATTGAAAGAGGTTATTTTCAGTTTCTTGAGGAGGCTATTCAGTTTATTAAGGAGGCCAGTTTTGGCGCATGCGTATCTTACCTAGTTGGCAGTCCCTTCTAGGTAATAGTCTGGTTGGCAGTCCCTTCCAGATGACAAGAGGTAGTTAGTCGGCAGTCCCGTCTACTTCCTGTGGTTAGTCGGCAGTCCCGTCTACTACTTGTGGCTAGTTGGCAGTCCCTTATATCCACCGCCTCCTATTCCGGTTGGCAGTCCCTTCTGATGCGTCATCTGGGTGGCAGTCCCTCCTAGATGGCATGAGATGACTAGACAGCAGTCCTTTCTAGTCATCAAACGAGCCTCATGAAAAGGATGTTTTTATAAGGATTGAGGATGAGATTTTAAGAGATTTCAAGATGTTCTTGTTACGTGATTGAGATTTCAGTAAAGAGGATGATTAAGAGTATTTTCCAAGATTGTTACTGCATGCGAGATTTTAGAGAATAACTTGGGAAAGCATTAAGTTTTACTTATACATTTGAAAGTACTTATTTTTCGTCCACTCACTCTAACGGATTTTAAATGTTTTTCCCCTGGGCCCTTCGGTTTTAAATGCCCAGTTTGCAGGCCAGTTTAGCTTGAGGTCGAGCGTACTTGGGGTTGAGGTATAGCTGTCATAGCTTCTGCATTATAAAAGCATCGGACATTTATCTTGTTTTCTATTTTCTTGTACGCTTGAGAAATAGATTGCTCTGATAACTCTTGAGATTAATATTCTTAAGTTGCAGAATTGTTTTGTGATATGGGAGATGTTGTGATATAGGGAGCAGGGTGGCTCCAGGAGAATAAGGATGGATGATTTAGAAGTGTAAATGTTTTTCTACAGGTTTTGGGTTGTCCATTTTTAGGGGAAGTTCTGTCAAATTTTTGGTAGAATTTCTTCTAAGGTGGGCCCCGCAGGGCCTCTTCGGATTTCAGGGTGAAATCTGGGGCGGATCCTGTCACTTGGAGGTGAAGGCATTGGATTCTCTCTATTCTAAACTACAGTTTTGTGCTGAGAGATTGCAAGAATGGAATTCGAAGGTGGTCGGTCCTATCCCCAGAAAGATCGCAGCACTGAAAATGTCATTGCGAAACTTCCCAATTGATGCATGCTCTGAAGTTGATAGAAGACATCGTAAAGTGATTAAATATGAGATAGAAAAATACGCACTGAATATGAGGAGTCCCTTTGGAAACAAAAATCCCGAATTCAATGACTACAAGAAGGGGATCAGAACACAAATTTTTTCCATGCTGTGGCTAAGGGGCGTGGTCAACAAAATAAAATACAAGGTGTTAGTGATGAAACTGGGGCCTGGTGTGAGGATTTGGAAGCTATTCAAAATGCTTTTGTGTCCTATTTCTCTAACTTGTACACATTGGAAGGTTGCAATAACTTGGAGTTGGTTCTCGATACGATCCCACGAAGGGTTACAGAGGAAGTAAATAGTAAGCTGATTGGAAGGTTTGAAAGATGGGAAGTAGAGTTGGCTTTGAAACATATGGGGGCTACAAAAATCGCCCGGATTGGATGGGATGTCTACTCTGTTTTTAAAATCCTTTTGGCCTGTGGTAGGGGATGATGTTTGTGAGTTTTGTTTGGGTGTTCTAAATGACGGAAAGGAGTTGGACGAGTTTAATCATTCTCTTCTTTCTCTGATTACAAAAATCTCAAGTCCAAAGAGTATGACAGAATTTCATCCCATAAGTCTCTGCTCCACAATATATAAACTCGTCTCTAAAATTTTAGCTAACAGATTGAAGAAGCATATGCCAGATATTATTTCAAGCACTCAAAGTGCTTTTGTTCCAGGTCAAAATATTCAAGATAACGTTATTGCAGCGTTTGAAACTGTCCATACCATCCGTATTCAGAAGATAACTCAGGAGCCAAATATGGTGCTGAAATTGGATATTAGTAAAGCGTATGATAGGGTGGAATGGACTTTCCTCAAAGAAGTAATGAAGAAGTTAGGGTTCGCCAACAGGTTCAGTCAGTTTCTTTCTCAATTCTTTGGAAAGGTCAACCAGTTGGGCACTTTACACCAACTAGAGGCATTCGTCAGGGCGATCCTTTGTCCCCGTATCTTTTTCTCCTTGTATCTGAAGGTTTCTCAGGTCTGTTGCATCGTGCAGATGAAATGGGAATGATTCATGGGGTTAAAGTTGCTCCTTCGGCACCATCTATTTCTCATCTCCTATTTGTAGATGATAGTTTGCTCTTCGTGAATGCTAACATCCAAGATTGTATCTCCCTGAAGCAATGCTTGTTATTGTATGAGAATGCAGCTGGACAGAGGATCAATTTTCAAAAATCGGCGTTGTCTTTTGGTCCTATTGTCCCAGAAGATCTGCAAACGGAGTTACAAGAATTTCTAAGTGTTCCGGTGGTGGATTTCCATGAAAAATATCTGGGGCTTTCAACAACAATTGGTAGAAATAAAACAGATGTTTTTCGGAAGTTGAACGAAAGACTGGATAGGCATTTGCAAGGTTGGTAAGGGAAGTTCCTCTCAAAAGCGGGTAAGCTTGTTTTAATTAAAGCAGTGGCTCAAGCTATTCCCACTTATTCCATGAGTGTGTTCCAATTTCCAATCGGGGTGTGTAAGAAATTCCAGCCTAAAGTGAGCAAATTCTGGTGGGGAAAGAGCGGTGTTGTGAGAGGTATTCATTGGAGTAGTTGGGAGCGTTTATGTACAAGTAAGGAGGTAGGAGGTTTAGGTGTCCGGGACCTAAGGGATTTTAATCAGTCGATGCTTGCAAAAATAGTTTGGCGCATTTTCTGGGGTAGAACTTCTTTGGTAAGTGAGATTTTGCACGCAAAATATTTTCCATAGACTTGTTTTTTAAATGCTTCTTTGGGGACTACTCCTTCAGCAGTGTGGAGAGGGCTATTGTGGGGTAAGCAGGTGCTTGATCAGGGGACTAGATGGCGCATTGGTAATGGGAGGAGGGTTAGCATAAAGGGAGATCGATGGCTACCAACCCCATTAAGTTTTAAAGTTGTTTCTCCCCTGCCTATTCCAGATGATTGGACTGTGGAACATCTTTTAACGGAATTGGGAGCATGGAACGTCCTTCTAATTCAATCACTTTTTCTTGCACATGAAGCTGAGACAATACTGGCAATGCCTTTGGGTTCGAGATCGATCCCGGATAAGCTAATTTGGCATTTTACTAAGAATGGTAACTTTACAGTTAAAACGGGTTACTGGGTAGCTTGTGCATTGCAGGATAAGAAGAATGGGGACATTGCCGAGTGTAGATCTTCTATGGTTCTAGAGGTGTGGAAGAAGGTTTGGAAGATTCATGTTCCAAGCAAGATTAAGTTGTTACTTTGGAGGGCGCTTCACAATTTCCTCCCGTGTGGTCAGAACATACAGAAGCGGAGAATAACTCTGGATGGATCGTGTTGGCAATGCTGGGCTGCTTGTGAGTCTACTATTCATGTTTTTTTGGGAATACCCGCAGCGAGACATGTTTGGAAGATGACCTTTTTAATTGAAGTCTGTAAAACATGGAAGGAACCTTCTGTCATGGATTTATTCTCACAGGTGTCGAGTATAGCTGTCGGTAATGATTTGGCTCTCTTTGGTTTTATTGTCTGGTGGCTATTGAGGAATAGGAACTTGCAGCGACATGGAGAGAAGACTCTGCATCCTGAGGGTCTTGTTCAAGCTGCAAAGGAGTGGCAGATGCTATTATGTTCTGCCATTGTACAGATGCCACAAACAAAATTGTCTGAAGGGTCGACGAATCAGGAGTTTGTGAATTGGAAACCGCCAGCACAAGGTTTTTTAAAGATGAATTTTGATGGGGATACAGATGTAAAAAATGGAGTAAGTGGAATTGGGGCTGTCTTTGGGGATCATGAGGGCACGCTAAAAGGTGCTGTGGCTGCTCCACTGGGAGGTAATATATCTCCCAGAGCGGTGGAGTCATTAGCATTGTTGCATGGTCGCCGATATGCTTTACATGTTGGTTTTAATAATTTAGAGGTGGAAGGGGATGCTCTGACAGTGCTGAATACTTTGCATGACACAAATGACGATATGAGTTCGGAGGGACATATTCTAGATGAAGTCAAACAGTTATTTCAGTTTTTTAGTTTTTGTAGTTGGCAATTTGTGAGACGTGATTGCAATAAAGTTGCACATCGTCTTGCAAAGGAAGCCTTGCAGTTGAGTCAACCTTTTGTGTGTTTGGAGTCAGGGCCGATTTGGCTCCACCAGTGTGTCAGTATAGACTTCGGGTGTGAAGTCTGAAGTGGACAGAGTACTTCCATCTATGAAGCTCTTGATCCTATCCTCATTGTAAGGGTGGTTCTATTCAGACCTCCAAATTTGCTATTTATACCTCTCCTAATTTTTGTACAATTTTATTTCCTATTTTACCCCCTAACAAAATGAGAAGAAAAACAAAAGATCAACTGGTGCAACAAAGTTGCAGTAACCGTGTTCCCATCCCTATTGTCTTCTCCTCCATTTCAGTTCAACTTATCCAGTATGTGATCTTTCCCGATGATGATACATGAAAGAACAATCGCCGAAGATATAAGAAAGAACAACAAGAAGCGTTTTTGGGCAACATATCAAAATCTAAACCTCCCTTTCAAGCCCAGCGAGCCTTCCGATTGTGAAGTTATTAGAAAAGTTTTCCACTTCGTTCAAACCCAAGGAACTAATCTTGTCGAATTAAAAGATAACCCCAATTTAAGTTTCTTCTACTTTTCTAATTATATTTGCAGAAGGAAAAAATAACCACCCAAGATATCAAGGTTTGTATTTTTTTTCTTCAATTTCTATGACTTGGATTATCAAATCATCAAATTTGCCAAGCCTTCAGTTTAAACATCAACCCAACTGCATATTTAAGCTGCTAGGTCCCAATTCAATCACAAATCAAGAATAACAAGTAGTATTAATGATTATGGAAGCCCATCCTAGTTACAGAGCGGGCTGAACAAGAATAATTAAAGAATGAAACTTGTTGATTATCTCTATGGTTTTTTATTAAATGGAAAGAAATTTAGCCATATATGTCTCTGTAATTGGAAAAATTGTTAGAAGAATTGAGAACCTGGGTGGGTTAAACAAAAGAGAGGTTGAGAAAGAAGAGAGAGGAGATAATACTTTACTCTGTTCTCCACTTCTCCTTAGATTGAATACAACTCTTTTGTCTTCATATTGTATGAGGGGTAAAATAGAAAATAAATTTTCACAAAAATTTAGAGAGGTATAAATAGTAAATTTGGAGGTCTGAATAGAACCTCCCTCATTGTAATCTTCGTTTATTAATGAAGTTATTCCTTTCGATAAAAAAAAAAAAAAAAACTTCAACATTCCACAGGCCGAAGAGATGAGATGCAGAATCAATAGTCCTTATCTGCAACGGCCACGGTGGCCTTGTTCAGGGTCGTCCCTCGATCTCTTAAAAGACCAAGATTTTTTTTTTTTTTTTAAGGACTAAGATCTGACAACTGATCCATGATTCTCAGACCAATACTGAGCTTTGTAAGAGTTGTTTCAAGAGGGGTTTGTTATATTAGATTGACATCAGATCAATTATTATTAGTCTTGTATTCTTGATTAAAGTCATAGAATAGGCTATTGGAGTGGGTTGTTATTATTGATTGTAGGTACAATTCTTGTACATATCGTATTGGCATTCCCATACAAAACTATGACAAAGCCCTTTACTGATCTTGGAGAGTCACAGGTAATTGCATCTGCATATGCATGGGATTGCAATGTGTGTTGCAATCCCCGAGTCAGCTGTCAGTTTTATGTGGAGTCCGATTTTGGAAAGTAGGTTTTAGGTTTTATGTATTTATGTCTTTAAAAGATTTTTCTGAGTGTTAAAATCGTGGTGTTGATGCCCTTGGGTTTTTAGGACTTGTCTATTCCTAATTGATTTCCCTTAAGATTTGTTGGAGTTCATATATGGGAAGTTTCTTTCCAAATTAATTGGGAATTAGGGTAGAATCTTTGCATCATCTTTGAGTAGTTGCCGCTGGTCTATTATATGAGGAGAAAGATACACGGTCTGTAGACACATCTATAGAGGCAAGAATTTTGATAGAGTCTTGCATGTTTGTTTGAGTTTGTGTCTTCACAAAGAGTCAAAACACTTGGTCCATGTATAAGTGTTTGTGATCATAGTTTCATATGCATAATACTCTCTCAAGATCAGTAGGGAGACTGTGAAGAAAGAAGAACAAGATTTGAAGATCGTTCAAGTGAAGGAGTTCAAGAACGAAGACAAACTTTGTATTGGATTTTGTGTGAATCTTATAGCCGAGCTAGTGCTATTCAAAGTTTGTAAAAGAACATATCCTTTTCAATATGATGATCTTTATTTTGGGTTCTCATGAGTAAGAGCCCCGCAGTGTTTTTTAATCTCATATTTTGAGATTTTCACTGCGTAACCAAAAGTCTGGAGTTTGGTTCATTGTTTCTGATATCTGCCCAGTAGGGATTGATCCATACACTGCAATCCTCGGTTTCCAGAAAATCATATTCTGTCCTTGTATTATCATTGATGATTGTTAATGGGAGTTGCAGATGAACTCTGAAGCCTTACCGTTTCAAGATGAACCCAGATCTTGATATATTGTATTCAACAAACTCAAATCAACCTGACCTGATTGGATAAGAAAGTTTACTTGAGCGATTTGAATACACTGGTCTCATGGATACATGAAAAGTGAAATGCATGAACTTTGTGTTTTATTGATAATGTTTAGTCTATAAAGGTGTCAGGGGTTGGTGTGTATGCCTAGCTAGCTCCCAAATTCATGGTTGTATCATTTCTGTATGGCTGGATTTCAAGTTCTCAACTTCCCCCAGTTTTCTTTTTCTGGGAAACGTACTGGTTATTTGTAGAAACTGAAGGAATTTTAGGTGGTGACTAAGAACAGCTGAGACCTAATTCATTTTGTTTCTGTTATTTCTTTTTTCTTGATTTTTATTTTGGTAGGTTGCTTGTTTGGTTAACGGAGCTAAATGGCTATGAAGTGAGTTGGACTGAAATGCACAGATGTCAAGAGATGAATGGAGGGATAGGGAAGGAGACAAAGAATTGGGGACAGAAGATTTCATGCCGATGAAGTTGAAGCAATCTGGAGAGTAAAAGAGCAGTCGCCAAAAGTTAAAGGGTATGGGAGTAGCTAAATCTAGTAGTTCTTGAGGTATGCAGTTTCTGGTGTAAAAATCAAACACCAATTTTATATTAATTGGCTGAACTATGGCCAACAATATCATGATTTTAAAGAAAGGTGCTTGATATTGTTACCGTGAGTAACTATTCTAGTTAAATTTAAAAAGTTTGGGACAATAAGTATAATGCCTCGAAATCTCGAATCTACTGTATGTGTCCTTGACCAATAAGTATAAGAATTCGGCAAATTTATAATGCCTCGAATACCAAGTTAAGTTGATTCTAAACTCTTCCATAATCATACTGAAATATTACAAATTGTGGTGACATTTACTTTCCAGTCGTAGATCACATACCCTCATTCCAGTTTGGACAATGAGTACAGCAATGGAGGCCACAAGAATAGAGAAAGGGGTTAGACAATGTCGAAGAAAAAAAACAAAGCAAAGCCACAATATCAATATAAACCTGAAGCATGAGATTAGTACACCTCTAATTTATCGATCCTTCACCCTCTTTACTTTTATTTCTATTATACATTTTGTTTTAGAATTGCTCTGATGACCTGTGGGATTAATGTTATTAAGTTGAGATTTGTGTAATGTGAATTGAAAGATGTTGTGATTTGGGGAGCAGGATGGCTCTAGGAGAATAAGGATGGATTGTTTAGAAGTGTAAATGTCTTTCTACAGGTTTTGGGTAGTCCATTTTTAGGGGAAGTTCTACCAAATTTTTAGTAGAATTTCTTCTAAGGTGGGGCCCGCATGGCCACTTCGGACCCTGAAATCCGGGGCGGGTCCTGTCAGGACTGGGCTGCGTCGAGGTCAATGTTGAGGTTGACCCGGCCGAGCAGTTTCCAGCTGGTGACTCCATATGTCCTGGTCACTCCTGCTCCTACCCATCTGCCCAGTGTATACAGAGACACAGAGCGTGATGGGCTTTCTCGACAGCTGCCTCAGCGCAGTCTGGTCCAAATTGAACCCATGCGCTGAGGTGAACGAGCCAGGAGGAGAATCATTAGTAGAACTAGAGAGACTAAGAAGGCCAGTTTTTGGTGGAAAGTTCTTGATCCTCAGCTCCCAGAAGCAGGGAGTGGTGGAGTGAACACTGGAACCGGCTGGCTTGGTGGCGTGTGAAAGCTTTAGGGCTAAAGAGTCGACCATGCACTATGCCAAAAAGGCATTCAGAAGACAGAACTGTTCTGTAGTCTGAACGAACAAAAATATGTAGTCTAGTACGGTGTCGTCTCTTGGGGGCATCAGACAACAGAAGTGTTCTGTCGTCTGATTTTTCAAACGACATAAAAAAAATAAAAGTCTTGCTTTGTCTGATGAATTTTGCATTTTGGGAACATTGTGATATGTATCTTTAAAAGCATTCAAACAACATTTTTGTATTGCCTGATAAATAAAACAACCAGTCTTTTTTAAATACTATTGTGTGAAGCATATTTGCAAGACTTATTTGTGTAGTCTGAATGCCCTTAAATAAGAAATATGAAGACTCGTATGTAGTGTCTTCTCTCATACAACAACAAGTAAAGGTTGTGCTAATGTACTTTAAACGACAATTATATGTGGTCGTAAAGAGCATCAGAGGACAACTAAGTGTCGTTCTAGGGTAAGTTTGTATGACATTTAAGTGTTGTGTGAAAGGTTATGAAATTATACGTATGTGATGTTAGGAAATGGTTTAGACAATAGATATCATATTCTTTCTGTTATGTCAGTTTCATTAGGATGACAATTTACTGTCGTTTGAGATTATTAACACGACAAATATCTGTGGTCTGAATATAAAACAGATCACTAATAGTACATTTTTTATATTGTATGTGATCAAGTCCAACCACACATTTATTGTCGTTATACGATTTAGCCAATACTTTCATCTAACTTATGTTGTTGCTTTACCTTTTAGACTACATTTTTTTTTTGTCCCAATGCCAAAAAGACAATAGAGTTCTAATTAATATGTGTTGTTTTTGTGCAGCTGCAACCACACGTTTTGGTGTGCTTTTGTTGTAGCTAGCTTGCAATTTGAGATGACACATTTTAGTAGTCTCCTGTTACAATTGGTATGCATGCATTCTGGAAATTAAAATTGACTATTCTTGAAACCATAAAATCCACATCCACAATCATTCATTGCAATTTCCATTAATCCACCATTGTCTCATGTACACAAACCTAATCATGATTAGCATCAGTTATAAAAGGCTCATATCTAGTAATCTGAGCAGCCATCAAAATATATGCATGCAACACTGCTTGCTAATAATTCAGAAGTACTAGACAACATAGCAAATATATATCTATATATATATATATATCAACTATGCATGTCTAAATGTTGATGCTACATATCCCCAACTACTAATTAACCTACACACTAGTTATCTTTGAACTTAAGAACATACTTCGCCCACTCTGCCCAGACAACATCAGCATTCTCCACTGGGTAATAGTAATTTGCTTTTCTTTCTCACTGCAAGGACAGAAGCTGAGTTATAGATCACAATGGATTAATCCAATAAATCACTATTACAATAGATTAGTTACTGATTGCCTTAACACTCCACTCTTGGGTTTTGTCCTTAGCACTCCATTAATGGTGTTTCCCAGATCATTTATAGAAAGCAAATATGAAAAAAAAAAAAAAAAAAAAGAAGCTTGCATTATGTGCACTCTATCAGATCTGTTTATGTAATGTTTATGGTGTCATAGTATAGTATACTGACCTCTTATGCAAATATGAGCAAAACCACATTTATGTTTTCACTTGCACGCCATAAAGAGAGTGAAATCTGCACATCGAGCACCAAGGCTCAGAGATAACAATTTATAAATAATAGGAAGGGATCAGGGAAAACTGAACTAGAGATTAACAAGATATCCCATCAAGCATCAAGGCTCAGAGGTAGACAATTTAGTGCAGCAACTTCCCATTAGCCTCCAGAACTCCTGTTAAGGAGAAATTTTACAACTGCACAGGAAGAAAGGAGTCTAAGAGCCATAGCGATTCACAACTAAATGTAATGAGTTTCAGAGAAAAGAAAAGAAGAAAAAAAAGAACAGATTAACTACAACTCTGACCAGAAACCAAAACGAAAATAAAAACCTAGCCTAAACTACTCCGATTTCAATGAAATTTTATATACACTAGATAACTCACCCGCGCGATGATGCGGGGAAGGAGTTTTTTTCTACATTTTATATATAGTAAAGAGCGAGAACACCTTGCCAAAGATATTTTTATTCCAGGTCTATACTAAGGTCTAAGCATATATAACGATACAAATATGAATCTAAATCCAGAAAAGTCAGTTGATGAGTAAGTGTGGAGAAAATTTGTAATGTCGTCACATGACTCTCAAACTACTAACTTGAATCCTACCAAAAAGAATTTACATGAACTTCTCGAAACCTACTGACTTGAATCTTTCATTGTATAAAGGAGGAGATTTGTTGTTGCTTATAGGCTTTCCAATAACATCAAACAATTTTGTACCAGGTCTCATTTTGTTTCGTTTCCTAGTACAAACTTAGAATGTAGTGTTTTCAGCATTTTGCAAAGACATATCTCCTCTAATCCTCCTCTGTCGAGGCGTCATAGCTGCAAACAAAAGCATAAACAGAAGTATTAAGTATCAAATTATTAGAATTTACAATGCGATGGGCAGGAAAAGAGGCACATTTTTTTTTATTTTTTTTACAGACAATCCATTATTACTCTTAGCTGTTCACATAAATTACTGGACTGAGTGAAGAAAACGCAGCGCTAAATGACAATGGTAACTTGTATGTGAAGATCAAAGTTTACATAATCATTCGCATAATACATTGTTTCCAATAAGGAGGTCATCTAATGCTTCCAATCTAACATTCCCATGAGCGAAAATAAACTTGAATACAGAAAAGAGCAATATAGACTCCCAAAGATGCCTGAGAAAGATTAGCACTACAGACATTCTCATGAACCATAAAAAAAATAAAATAAAAAATAAAATAAAAAGAGAGGAATACCCCGTTCAAAGCACTAATGTGCTATAAAATTTTAAATAATCAAAACCAAATTAACAGTCTTCAAAAAGCGGCCTCAATTCCAGGACCTTGGCTTTGACTCTTCATATTTTGGGCTATTTTCCCTTTCTTCATCAGGTTTTGGAAAAAAAAAAATCTAACTTGATTCTGTCATGTGTCTCTATGCAATTCTCTAGGCTATAATACCGCTTGTTTCTATTTCTTAATCATTCTTTATTCTGTTGATTATGTTTGAAGTAATAACACATTTCTGAATTGGTCATCAAACATAGGAAGAAGTATTTCCAAGGCCAATTCTGCTCATATCCCAGTTCTGGTCATAGAACATTCATGTCTGTAAAGATAAGGATGCTGAAAATTCCTGTGTTTGGTGCCTATATATCCCAGTAATATAATCATTGCAATGCTTATGTTACAACATGACAACCCACACGCTAAAATGGAATGCGTCCTTTACAAATCAGACCATTGGGAAACAAACATATCAAATCTATACCATAGGGCAACAGATAGTTATCCAAAAAATAAGACATTAGTGATGAAAAAAAATTACCATCCAGGAATCCGTACGCTCTTTATCAGACAATAATCCACTGGATCCAATCAAATGGTAGTTAACTGCAACAAAACCACACTTAACATAAATTAGACAAATTGGAAGCCTTCAGAGAACAAGACGACAAAAGAAAAACCTAAACCTAAACCCAAAAACTCATCCTGCTCAACCTCTTCCTCTTTCCTGGTTAATACCACTATTACAAATGAGCAAAAAGGAATCTGGTAGTCTAAATAATGGTTTCCACTCACAACACATGCTTGTATATTTAAAACTGTAGTTATTTTGCAATGACGAATTTTCTACATTTAGTTTTCTTTGCTGTCTCAATTTCCTTATAAGAACAATTCCATGTTAATGAATCACTACAAAAAATAATTGCCAAAGCATATGCACCCATCTTAACACCAACACCACTAATATTGGGGGATTTACTTGAGCTAAAACATAAAGTAGATGCATTCAGATATACATATGAAGGAGTAAAAAAACAAAAACAAAAAAAAATTAATAGCAACCAACATCCTAAATTACATAAATATACACAAAAACAAAGCTCAGGACCATACAGTCAAGGTCAAAAAATAGAAATTTGGTTTCAATCAAGTGAAGTTTTTAGATGATAAAGGTGTCAGCATGAGGACAACGAAATTAGGGAAGGAAAAAAAAAAGCCTCGATCCGTATTCAGGTGTAGGGATACCAGAGCTGATTTAAAGTTAGAAATTCAAAATTATCCAAATAAAGAACCGAAAAACTAGCTAAAATCTGAAAACCAATACCTCAGTCCTAAAACACCAAATGAAAATTGTAATTTGTCCGGAATAACTAAGATTGTTGAAAACTCGAAACAAAGCAATAGCAACACATTTGATCTCCAAGGTTACCGTAAAGACAGCTACAAAGAAATTCAACCACTTTCAATGAGTTTAAAATTTAATTGGAAACCACTCCACAATTGAATTTCAGACTCATTGCTAAGGTTATTGAATTTCCTTACCAGCTCTAAACCCTATATACATAATACAGAACAAAGATATTTACAAAAAAAAAAAAAAAAAACGCTACTAATTTCAAGTGCTAACCTAAATATTTCGAAATTTCTACACAGAAGAAAACATAGAATGCATGCAGTCGTTCAATTTCCAATCACCAATCATCCTGTCAAATTTTTTTGATATGACTCAGTGGAAATGCAAAAGAAGCTTCAAACCCAAAAACAAAAAAAGGTAGCAACAGAGGAGTACCTAATTTGAAATTCCAGTAACTTTTGCCAAACTGAAACTCCTTTACCTGTATCGGAACAAAATATAGTATATATGAGGGATGTAAATGAAATCATTTGCAAGTGTTAGTTGCAGGTTTGTTTCTTTGCACCATAAAGTGAAGAAAGTCATTTGGGAAACCTTCAAATTAAGACTCATGCTCAACAGTCTCACCTCTGGAGTACTTTGCCTATCAAAAACTGCCATGAGATTCTGAAAATCAAATGCGTTGTTAGTGCTAGGTTCACCTTCAATGCAGGCTCCAAGTGCGGTATATGAACTCGGGGTCGTCGTTTCGACCTCATACATTACGTAAATATATTCCCAGACCAAACCAAGCCTTTAGGTACACTAGCTTAAACAATGCCAAACCAAGCCTCTAATTGTAATCTAGTTTCTGCCAAGTACTCACTCACATCTGCAACTTAACTCCTAGAAGAAGAAAATTATACATATATGTATCCCTTATTCATTCCAGAATTACAAGAACAACAAAGCTAATTTACAATTGAATGACCCTACCTCCAGGCAACCTTTAATAAAGCTTACACCCATACTCCAACAAAGAGCATATGACACTCTAATTGTTAAACAACCAGCCAACTTGTCTCACTTTAATTATTAACAAACAATTGAACAATTGAGCTAATTTGTCTCATGAAGTCCAAACAGAACATCATCATCTCAACAAGAAATAAAGTCCCAACAACATCTTCAAACAAGCTTTCCAACGTAATCTACAATCACCACACAGCAATCTCATTCAAGTATCAAAACAATCCTAACTAAGTTAATTAAGCCTTCAGTAACAATTCTCCAATGTCCATAGAACCCAACTTATTCCAACTCCAACTCTCAATCAACAAATCAACTATAATTAAATCAATTGAACTCAAAATATGATTATGAATTCAAACATTCCAGAAAACTCTACCGCAACACCAATTCCCTTTAATAACTCCAATTGAATCCAAATAGGAATTGAATTCATAATAAGAAGGTAATTACCTGAATTTGATCAATACCCAGTCAAGGAGCCTTCACCCAAAATCTCTCTCCTTCACCTAACGTACTGCACAACTCCAACCTTTCACTTGCCAGAGTTTTTCGATCAGAATCCAGCTCCACTCCTCTATCTTTCCTCAATTCCAGACCTTGATTCAAAAACATTTAGATCAATTCGAAAATACCAACTGCATAGCATAAGAGCTTACCATAGCAGTGAACGGATTGATAGAAAATATCTTTTACAGAAAGTAGTAAACAAGTAGAGGATTTTCTGGAATTCAAAAGTACTTCTATTGACTGACCAGCATGGCTTAAATAGTAAGCCTACAACCAACTCTACGAAAAGAAAGCAACAGCTAGTCCACTACAATATGACTAGTCTACTCATCATGATAACAACTAAACTATGTCTGCTATTCTCTAGGGATATTCCTAAAGAATTGGTCTTCCTAAAGACTTGGTCTTCGGATAGTTAGGATTTCCACAATTATTCAAATAAAACAAACTCTTTCACTCTCCCTTAAACTGAAGTCCTAGGACATCAGTTTACAAAGAAAACTCCAGCAGCTCACTTCTCCAGTACGGACTCCATAATCCACAGCTTCTTTCCAAGAACACATACCCAGCTCTCCACGTAACTTCACAAAAACAGCTGATTTGAGAGGCTTGGTCAAAATATCTGCCACCTGATCGTCACTATGACAATACACCAGTTCGATTGCTCCTTCCTTAATAAGATCACGGAGGAAATGATACCTCACATCAATATGCTTGCTTCTCCCATGTAAAACTGAATTTTTTGAGAGTTTAATTGCTGAACTGTTGTCACAATAAATAATGGTTGGACCATGCTGCTGGTTTTGTAAAACTCCAAGCATCCTCCGTAACCAAATAGCCTGACATGAACTTGAAGCAGCTGCAACAAACTCAGCTTCAGTAGTTGACATTGTCACTATTTGCTGCTTCTTTGCTGACCATGAGATAGCTCCTGAACCCATCATAAACACAAACCCAGACGTACTCTTTCTATCATCCATATCACCCGCATAATCACTATCTGTGAAGCCACACAAACTTGGACTTTGAAACTTTTTATAAAAGATTCCAAGATCAGCAGTACCTTTCAAGTAGCGCAGTATCCTCTTCACTGCTACCAGATGATCTTCCATAGGTTTCTCCATGTACCGACTAACCATACTCACAGCAAACATAATATCTGGTCTTGTGGTAGTTAAATACATCAAACTTCCAACTATTTGCTTGTAGAGTGTAGCATTCACCCTCTTTCCTGACCCATTCTTTGTAAGCTTCAAACCCACTTTAGTTGCAGTGCAAACTGAATTGCAGTTCCCCATTTTGAATCTTTTTAGAACTTCCAGTGCATACTTCTTCTGTGAGATGAAAATTCCAGCTGATGACTGTAGAATTTCTATGCCAAGAAAGTAACGCATTAACTCCAAGTCTGTCATATCAAACTCCTCCATCATGGACTTCTTAAAGGCATCCAACATAAGGCTATCATTACTGGTATATATGAGAACATCCACATATAAACACACAACAAGCATTCTGCCATCATCTCCTAACTTAGTATAAAGTGTGTGCTCATAAGGACATTTGCAAAACCCTTCTTTGACAAAGTAAGCATCAATACGGCTGTACCAAGCCCTTGGTGCTTGCTTTAAGCCATATAATGCTTTCTTTAGTCTATATACCTGATTTTCAAAGCCTTGCTTCACATATCCAAGGGGTTGAATATTGATGTACACTTCTTCTTCCAGCTCTCCGTGCAAAAATGCTGACTTCACATCAAGCTGATAAACCGGCCAAGAATTCTGAGCAGCCAAACACAACACCATCCGCACTGTATCAAGCTTCGCTACTGGCGCAAACACTTCTTGGTAATCAACACCAAATTTCTGCTTATAACCCTTTGCAACGAGCTTCGCTTTATATTTGTCAACTTCACCGTCTTGCCTCAGCTTTGTTTTATATACCCACTTCACACCAATGGATTGTTGACCTTTTAGGAGTTTTGTCAATTCCCATGTATTGTTTTTCTCAATTGAATTCATCTCTGTATCCATAGCTTCTCTCCACTTTGTCTCCTTAGCAGCTTATTCATAAGTTATCGGATCACAATCAGAAAACAGAGCTAAATGAGCACTTGCTTCATCATCTGTTAGGTCACCTCCACTCTCATAATCCATCATCCAAGCAGGCCTCTTCCTCTCACGTTGTGCTCTTGGACTACGTGGACTTACTGGCTGGACTTCACTTAGAGTTCTTGCTACCACAGGTGATGGACTTTCATTTGGCGCTTCCAACTCATGATTTGTCTCACTGTCAACTCTTCCTTCATCAAGAATTAGCGGAACTTGCTGCTGTCCAGTACCATTCCAATCCCATGAATTCTCCTCATCGAACACAACATCATGGCTAATAATAATTTTCTTGGTAATAGGATTAAACAATCTGTAAGCTTTAGATTCTTCACTTACCCCAAGAAAGATGCACTTCACTCCTTTATCATCCAGCTTCCTCCTTCTTTCATCCGGAACATGGGAATATGCTATGCACCCAAACACTCTAAAATGATCAACTACCGGTTTCCGATCACTCCAGGCTTCCTCAGGTGTCATGTGTTTCACAGCAACAGTTGGGCTTCGATTGAGCACATGAACACTCCAATTTACTGCCTCAGGCCAAAACTCCTTTGGAATCCAGCTGGTCTTCAACATGCTTCACACCATATTTAGAATAGTTCGATTCTTTCTTTCAGACACGCCATTATGTTGTGGTGAGTAGGCTGTTGTCAGTTGTCTGCGAATGCCATAAGAAGCACAGAAACTCATGAATGCACTTGAGTTATATTCACCACCACAGTCAGTTCGAAGAATCTTAATTTCCTTCCCAGACTCTTTCTCCACTAGAGTCTTAAAACTTTTAAACACGCCAAAAGCCTCAGACTTCTGCTCCATGAAGGATACCCATGTCTTCCTACTAAAATCATCAGTAAAAGTAATAAAGTACCTTTTGTTTCCATTTGAGACTAGATGGATGGGACCACATATGTCTGAATGAACAAGCTGCAGTACTTTTTTTGGCTCTCCATGCTCCTGCTTTCGGAAATGGGTCTCGGTGTTGCTTCCCAATTACACATTCTTCACACACTCTAGTAGGACAAGTGATATGAGGAAGACCTGTCACTAAACTCCTTTGTTGCAGCATTCTCAAGCCATTGAAATTAAGGTGACCATAGCGCATATGCCATAGCCATGATGCATCTGACATTTGCATAGTGTAACAAGTTTGAATATCATGTTGGATGTGTAGAGGAAACATACGGTTTGTTGTCATGGTAACTTGAGCTATCAGTCCTTTTTCTATATGCATGATTTGGCAGCAGCCTTTCCTCATAATGATCGTATATTCCTTTTCTTGCAACTGCCCAATACTGATGAGGTTGCTCTTCAAGTCTGGGACGTAGAAAACATCACAGATTTTAACAACATGACCTCCAATTTTCAGCTTGATATTTCCCTTCCCCACAACAGTCATCTTAGCATCATTTCCAAGCTTCACAGTATCTTTGAAGAATTCATCATAATCTGAAAACAAGTACTTGTTACCGCACATATGATTGCTGCAACCAGAGTCCAAGTACCACATCTATATTTGTCCCCTCATGATATGCCATCAACAAAATTTCCTCCTCCTCCTCTTCTTTCTCTGCAAAATTAGCCTTCTCTCCTCTACCATAACGCAAATTGGAGGTGCATTCAAATTTGAAATGTCCATACCCATGACATCGATAGCATTCGACATTGGACTTATCGAAGCCTCCTCTGCCACCATCAAAGCCTCCTCTGCCTCTTCCTCGATCTCCCCGGAACCATCCTCGACCTCTACCAGAGTTCCTCCAATTTGTGGATACTTTCAATGCTTGCTCCTCCACATAATTGCTCTTCATTCTCTGTTCATGCATCAGAAGCGAGCTGTGCAATTCCTCAATGGACATCTCTTCAACATTTTTCAACTCCTCAATTGAGCAGACCACATAATCAAATTTTGATGCCATGGATCGCAGGACCTTCTCCACCACTGCCACATTCTCAAGCTTTCCACCATGAACACTCATCTTGTTGGCTATTGAAAGTGTTCTTGAAAAATATTTATCAACAGACTCTCCTTCCTTCATGTGGAGAACCTCAAACTCCTTGCGAAGAGCTTGCAGCTGCTGCCTTTTCACTCTTGTGGACCCCTGATATTTCTGCTTCATGGCATCCCAAATCTGTTTTGATGAGTCCTTTTGGAGAATAGTCTCCAAAAGATCACGATCAATTGCTTGAAACAGATAGTTCTTAGCCTTGAGATCTTTCAACTTCAGCTCCTCCAATTTCTTCTGCTGAACCTCTGTCTGTGCAACTCCAGCTGCTGGTTCACTGACTCCACTTTCAACAACACACCAGTACTCCTTTGACCGCAGGAAGTTTTCCATGAGCATACTCCAATGGTCATAATGACCATCGAACTTTGGGATCGAAGGCTGCACAAAATTTGATTCTATAGCCATGATATTTGCTGCTGCAAATTGAAAGCTGCTGCTTTCTCCCTACCTCAGGCCCAGTGGGGGCTCTGATACCACTGATAGAAAATATCTTTTACAGAAAGTAGTAAACAAGTAGAGGATTTTCTGGAATTCAAAAGTACTTTTATTGACTGATCAGCATGGCTTAAATAGTAAGCCTACAACCAACTCTACGAAAAGAAAGCAACAGCTAGTCCACTACAATATGACTAGTCTACTCATCATGATAACAACTAAACTATGTCTGCTATTCTCTAGGGATATTCCTAAAGAATTGGTCTTCCTAAAGACTTGGTCATCACTAACCAATTCGGATAGATTAGGATTTCCACAATTATTCAAATAAAACAAACTCTTTCACGGATCCCAATCTAGACTCCAAAGCCCAAAGCTTTGATTTTTGATATTAGAATGGAGATGAGAATATCAATGGCTTCTATCCCATGGCCATGTCTGACTTCCCTGTTCTCAGCAAGGATGGGTGAGTTTTGGGTAGATGTAGGTGAGATGACGATGGGTGTAATCGGTAGTTTGATTCGACGACGGACTGAGGCGGCGAGGTTGATGTGACGTAGGAGAGGAGCTTAGGGTGGTTGTTGATGTGGGTTCTGGAGTTTCGGAGGTCGGAGAGCCTGGAGGTTTTCTGCTTCTGCTTTTGCTTCTTCGAGAGAATGGAGGCCATGGTTGCATCATCAGTACCTGTAGAATTTAAAGCTACCGCTGCTTCCACCCACCGCTCGAATGAACCCGACACGAGAAACCCACCGGGTTCGATAAGAGACGAGACTAAATTGAGATACCCAAAGAGAATAATCCCTCAATCTAGGTCAACCCAGTGGCCACCAAGTTCTACGAAACTCAATTTGGTGGGTGACATTGAGATCGGTGAGAAAGGAAAAGAGGGGCTGTGGTAGAAAACGAGGGTTTGAGAGAAATAGGGCATTTCTAATCATCAACCAAAGCACACAGATCTGGCCAGAAGAAAAAGTAAGAGACAGATGAGAGAGAGTGAAAAATCTGAGCTTCAATTTGGTTTGACCTGGATTGAGAAGAAAAACCTAATCGAAACTAAGAAGAAGAGGGAGAGACAAAGAAGAAGAATCGAGAGAGCGAGAAGATGAAGGAGAGAGTGAGAATCGAGATCTGAGAGAGCTGAGTGAGAAGGAGAGAGGCTGGTTTTTGAGGTTTTCAGTTTCGCGAGTTCTAGGTCAAGCTGAGAGAGCTGATCGGGTGAGAATCACAGAAAATGATCGACTTAATTGCGATGTATCTATGTCCGAAAGCACAAGTCAAAATAACCTGAAATTTTTTAAAACAAGCTTCACACTTAGACAACATTTAAATGTTGTCTGAATGTTTCAACATTTTCCAGTCAACTAGGGCTTCGCTATTTGAGAGGGAAAAATACTTAATCAACTTTTGGATATCCCTCTAAATTTGAGATAGAAAATCATCATCTTCTACAACAACAAAAATGTGTTGTCTGAATGCTCACCATTTTTCTAAATTAAACCAGTATGGTTTTAGTCTATATTCAGACAACAGAAAAAAAAAATTATGTCGTCTGAAACTCAGACGACATAAAACAATACTTCTGTTGTCTGAAGGCCTTTTTGGCATAGTGATTACCCGAACAAAGGGACACGGATCCACGCAATCGAAGTTTAAATTTCTTTAATACTATGATGAATGTCGGTCTCTGTGTCTGGTTCACTCTGAGAGTGAGAGACGGAGGAGAGGGGAGACAGGTTTTAGGTTATGGGTGTTGACATGGTACCAAGTGAGGATGATTATATGGGGATGTCTGATGGAGGTGAAATGGATGACGATGAGTTGGTTTTGCATGTTACCGGTTTTAACGTTTCACTTTCTGGAAAGGCTTAGATGGTGGGGTTGGAGTGTAGCTGGAGGTGAGTGGTTTTCACTAATCACTTTTTTACTGTAGTATTTGGATGTGGATGGATCCAGGGGATCTTGTAGGGCTTTGTGTTGGATACCAATTTAGTTATATTCAATTCTTGATTGGGAATTTTCTAATTAATTGTGGGTAATAAAAAACCTAGTCATTGCCATCTAGTTTTTTCTTATGACTTCTTGCATGAAGTGGGGAATGAGTACTTTACTAGTTTCCTCATGGATCCGTGAAAGGTTTAGTGGAGTAGTTAATTTGTCATCTTTTTCAACTCCAAGAGGCATCAAACATCAAAGTTCATATGTTTTACCGAGTTAATTTAATTAATTATCCCTTTAGGTTAATTAAGAGGGGAAAAATTATATAATAAAATTTGCATAGGTGACAATGTGACATCTTCTAAAGGCCAATGACCTCATAAGCGCATTTGCGGTTCTTTTTTTTTTTTTTTTTTTTTTTTTTTTTTGAGTTCAAAAAAATTTCATTGATAGAACGGCACATACGTACAAACGGTCCATAAGGACACCCGGTACCATTCACTGTTACAATTCTTGCTCAAGTTATCCAAGAGCTTGCCAAAACTAAACTTGAAACTAGGCTTATAAAAAATACTTTGATTTGAGCCTCCCTTTGCCAATATACACAGTTGTGGTGCGCTAGGAGGTTCAAATATTTAGTGCAAAAACATAGCAGAGTTTAGTGCGCAAGCTAACATCCAACCTTAAAGAGCATAGCTCCCTAAACACTCATTAACGCTCACTAAGAAACTAAATGAGCATAGCTCCCTAAACACTAGGGAATTATTGAAAATAGACTAAACTACTAACATAGAGATCCCTAAATAAAATAGGAAAACATAAAAAACCCACAAGACCCCAAGACAAACATCACCCAAAGCCCAAAACATGAGTAGACCGGCCCAGCTCAAGCCTTCACCCTTCTGCAAGAGAAACTAACTGTACGCACACCGGAGGCACCATCACTGCGAGCAGACCTCCGCCGTCCCCACCTCAAGGGATCACGATGCCACCATCCAGAAGACCCCAAACGAAGCTCCAACAGCACGGTCAAACCTAAATCCACAATGGGTATGTCCCCCCCAAAACCTTAAGTAAATCCTTGAAAAAATACCATCGTCGTCGCCGAGCAGAACCCAGATCTTGCTGCCGACAATATTCCATGAAGTTGTGCCCACGACCACTTCTAAACTTCGAAGAGCTTCGAATCCGAGCAGAACCCGACTACTCGCTGTCTAAAACCTCAAATACTACAATCTTGGAAGCCAAAGGGAATAGCAAACAACATTCCCATAGTGATATTGGAAAGATGCTATCTTTGAAATTAATCACGCGTTTACTATAGCTCATTGGTTTAATAGTAATTTCTTCTATAGTGATATTGTAAATGAGGTCTGGAGTTCAAGTTACTTATCCTTTAAGATCATAACCAAAAAAATAAAAGCAAAATATTCACTAGTCTTACTCAATAGTCATCCATTGTTACAATCAACTTCAGTATGTATAATTAAGTACGACGGATGCTCACATACAATTTTGTATATGCCCTGTTGAAACATTTGTGAAATACTATAATATACTATAATAATCGTAACAATAAACAACATAGAACTATAATGTACATCTCACGTAACAACGTTAGTGATAACTTGCCATACTCATTGTCACATGATCAAACAAATCATCTCTCGTGCCTTTATTTCTACATCACAATACATACTCACTTACATACAAAATGGTATCTATAATTGCAAAACGCTTTTCTATATTTTACACTAATTATGTATTCAATAAAGGGAATATCCATGAGAATCAATTTCATACCAGTAATACGGATTTTAGATAAGGTTTCCAATTATTTCAACTTTTGTAATATAGTGTAATGCTACATACACCAAAAAGTTATACAAAAACAAATACCAAATTATGTGGCGTCCTATGTGACATCTACTACGTCATCACCTTCAATTGAATAATTTTCAATATATCTATTATTTTTATTTTTAAATTAGCTTAAAAATGTAATAATAATAAAAATAAAAATAAAAATAATAACCTACCACGAAAACATATAAAATTCTTGAGCGTAATCGCTTCCAAGAAATTAGGAATTTCTGAGCCTAATCGCTTCCAAGAAATTTAATTCGAAGAGGTATTGGATTAGATCGAAACAATGATGTAAGTTGTAAGGCCCCGTACCTTAACATCTTTATGAAGTACGTTTTTATCGGTTTTGACCGAGGAGTTGACTTTCTATTTTGTCTGTTACGTCAGAATATTCCTTGAGTACGTCGTAGGTTACGAAAAATTTAGTTCGTGGACACACAGTTTGTATCGATCGGAGTTTTTACGGGAAAGTTGTGATTTAAGTATTGGAAGGTACTGTTCCTTATTAAAATATTGGTTTAAAAAAAAAGGGGAAATAAATAATTAAAAGGAGAGAGAGAGAGAGAGGGAATCGGGACAAAGCCCGACCTCTCCAAACCCATCCCCTTTCTTTTTTTCTCTTCTCCCCGAACCGGACTCGATTTCCGGCGATTCACCTCAACCGGACCTCGTTGGACTCGCCCCCGGCCACCGAAGCTTCCTCTCTTCATTCTCTTTCATCTCAGGTACGTGATTTTAGTTGGGTAGCTTTGTTTTGAACGATTTTGGGGGAGGATTGCCGATCGGGTTTGAGAACCTTCGGCTGGGTTTTCGATTTCCGGCGGTCTCCGGCCGGAAATCCTTGTGATTTTGGTCTCCGGCCGGTTGAACACTTTTTCAACCTCTTTGTAGCTTGATTTGGCCGGAGGAAGTGATAGTGATGATGAACAGTGGTGTTGAACAGTAGCTATCGGGTTTTTCTGATTTTGGGTTGAATTTCCGACTACTTCCGCTTAGTTTTAGCTATTATTGCAGGTTTAAAGATTGTTGGGTTTGCTGTGGTGATGCGTTTAGGCTAGTTAGGTTGGCCGGAGATGGGGTTTGGTGTGATGGCGCGTGAAACCACGCATCGCCATTGGTGGTGGCGTGTTGAGTTGTTATTAGGCGAGTTAACTGCTTTGTGAGGTGTTGCTGTTGTTGGAAACCTTCAATTGTTTTAGACTTGTGATTAATTGTTTGGTTGGTTGTTTTGATGTTATGGTTCACAATCTTTTGGGTTAATCCCTTGATAAATTGCTATTAGGCCTAGTACAGATTTAATCTACTTGGTTGAGAATTTGAAGTTGATATGGAGATTTTTAGAAAAGGAAATTATATTATTTTGGTGGATAATGGTGATTACGGATTTGAAATTTAATTGAGTTATCGAGACGATCCTTGTGAAGGTGAAGATTAGAGAGTTAGTGAGAATGTTGATTAGTTGTTGAACTCTAATTTTGAGAGTCTGAATCATATTGAAGAGGGGGAAGTTTAGAGGAATTATCCACAAGCACTATTTATTTTTCTTTTTCAAGGAAATGAGTTTTATTGCTTTAATGATTTCCTTGGTAAAGTTAATTTTGTCATGCCTAATTATTACAGGACGTATTGAGCCCTCGAGCGAGGAGGACACGGGCAGGCAACAGGATTAGCTGCGGGACTCACTTGTGAGTAGACTTTTATTTTGTTTAAATAATGCATGCAGCATGGAATTAAGTTTTCAGTTGGATTACTATTTTGAGTAAATGTGATTTTGTGGATAGTAAAGGATTTAAAAAGAAAGCAGTTGACAAGGAGGCCAGTTTTGGCGCATGCGTATCTTACCTAGTTGGCAGTCCCTTCTAGGTAATAGTCTGGTTGGCAGTCCCTTCCAGACTACAGCCCGGTTGGCAGTCCCATCCGATGCGTCATCTGGTTGGCAGTCCCTTCCAGATGACATGAGGTAGTTAGTTGGCAGTCCCTTCTAACTACCTGTGGCTAGTTGGCAGTCCTAACTAACCACCACCTCCTATTCCGGTTGGCAGTCCCTTCCGATGCGTCATCTGGGTGGCAGTCCCTCCCAGATGGCATGAGATGCCTAGGAAGCAGTCCTTCCTAGTCATCAAATGAGTTTTCTTGGAAAAGGATTGAGTTGGAATTATTATGGAGTCTCGCTGCATGTTGGTTTTGTTGAAAAGAGAAATGGGGAAGCATTCCATTAATTGTCTCAGATTTTGTTTCGGTTTTGTCCACTCACTATATGGTTTCCCCTGGGCCCTTCGTTTTCAAATGCCCAGATTTCAGATTTGCCGAGATCGCGTCCAGGCACTAGAGACATTGGAATCAGCGATTCTGTTTTGTCCGTAGGTTATTACTTAACCTACCTTGTATGATATCGGCTTAGTTATTAGTGTTGCTCTGATAACCCTTTTTAATTTGGTGGATATTTTTGTTCGAATTGATGTTTGTTACGGAGGTTGTGATGGGATTTGAACTTTCCGAATGTAATATATACGCTTGGAATGTAAATATGGTTTTGTGTGTTTGAGTAGAAGTTAAAGTTTTAATAATGTCCAGGTTTGTGAACATTTTGGGTAGCCCATTTTTAGGGGAGGTTCTACCGATTTTTCGGTAGGATTTCACTTAACGTGGGTCCCGCAGGCTCGTATCCAGGATTTCAGGGTGTTTCTTGGGTCGGGTCCTGTCATAAGTGGTCAATCTATAGATTCTCTACAAACTCTAAGTTTGGAGATCTCAACAAGCTCCAAGCTTGGAGGGAGCACGAACCCCCACAGTTCGGCTTAATTAGGTCTCCCCTATGATGAAGAAAGGGGGGGGTAGAAGAAGAGAGTTTGCAAGTCCCCGAGAAAAGAAGAGAAATTGAATTAAAAACTCTAAAAAAGGGAACTTTTAGAAAGAAAAAAAACCTCAAAATAGGTCGCCGGAAATTTGGCAGGAAAAAGTATCCGGAAAATCTCACAGGAAAATGCCTGGAAAAGTGGCTGGAAAAGTCGCCGGAAATCTGGCCTAAAAAGTCGTCAGAAAGTTGACCGACGTGACTGTGCTGACGTGGCACTGGTGCTGACGTGGGTGCTGACTGCTGACGTGGCCACTGACTAGATGATGTGACCGCTGACTGGGCTGGCTGATGAAGCTTGCTGACATGGCAGGGGCTGCGTCAGTGGGCTTCTAACGTTGGCCTTTTGGCTTGTGGGCTGCGCTCAAGGCTCCTGGGCTCAACTGGAGTTGGGCTCGGCTGCTGTGCAGGTGCAGGGAGGAAGGGAGGCTGACGGTTTACCAGCGTGCAGCGGTTCTGCAGGCCGGTTCAGGATGTTTCCGACCGGTTTTGGCAGTATTTTCACCGGTTCCTAGCTTCTGGGTTTTGGGTGCCTCTGGTGGTAGAAATTCACGGTATAAGGCATACTGGAACAGTGTGAACCGGTCAGGGAACTCTGGTTATCTTCTTGCGGCAGGTTCGGGTGTTTTCTGGCTGGTTCTGGGGTTGGCGCCGCCGATTCTAGACTCCTGAAATTGAGAGCTTCAAGGTGGGTGGCGTAGATTTCTGAGATTTGAAGGCTACGAATTTAGGGTTTCAGGGTTAGGGCTTCGTGCTGATAATGTGTTTTAGAGAAACTGAAATTGAGATGAAATCGCTTTGTATTCTCATTGATAATAGGGGCCTCTTTATATAGAGGATTACAATGCATATAGACTGAATCATACAAGGAAAGATAATCTCTAGATTCTTCTAATTAAACCCTATTACCACTAGGTCAAGTAACCTAGAGTTTGGGCCAAACACAAATTAGGGTTTTACTTGAACGATAATTAAATTGTCATGATTGATGACTTGAATTCACGATAATATACAAAAATATAACTTTATGTTATCGACCGAAGTAGTCGCTATCTTAATATTGTCAATTAAGTTCAAACGTTTATAACTAGACTCAAATGCATATCCTTCCTAAGATTTTTTTTTTGACAAAGGAGAAATGCATTAATTAAAAACCAACCAACTTATAATGCAAACTGGAAACTAAATACAAAGAGCAAACACTCTGCCCAAACAAACAAAGCTATAAACAAACTAAGTAGGAGCGTGAACTGCGTCAGAAAGGAGGATATGAGACAAAAATGAAGGAGGCTGAAGCAACCAATCAGCCGGGCACTTCTTCTTGCAAGCCAACCAGGCAACATGGTCTGTAGCTTGATTTGCCAATCTACTGGACCAAGTCTAGCTGTAGGAACGAATAGCAACTGTCAAATCTCTTATATGATCAATCAGGGGCATAACAACCCAATCTGAAGATAGAGAAGAATGTTGAAGGAGATTGAAAAGTTGAAGTGAATCCGATTCGAAGAGGAATTTATCTGCTTGAAGCTTTTGAGCAAGATGAACACTCAAGCAGAGGGCCAAAGCTTCTGCATATAGAGGTGATGGAGCTGAAGTAGAAAGCTGACTTCCACCAACCACAACTCCATCACAGTTTCGAGCAATAGCCGCCACACCAACCTCAGTAGAAGACCAGGATGCATAAGAATTTATCTTAATATAGTTTGGAGGCGGTGGTAACCATTTTGGCTTTGGAGGAGGCCTGGAGGGCAAACTAGAAGCTTGTGGGCACTTAGTCTTTATCACAATGCGAAGAAACTCCGAAGAAGCTTGATAAGCCGAAGTAGCCACCAACATTGAGTTTGGAGAGAGCTGATTAAAAATACAGTAGCAGCGATGCTTCCAGATATGCCAAAGATGAAAACTCAGATGAGTCAAAATCTCCTGTTGATGTTCCTTTGATACTGAGGGAGGGAATGTCAAAAATTGAAACCATCTATCAAAAGTTGTTAGCTGTTGAAGGTTAGGACCGTAACCAACAGGATGACAAAACCAAACCTTTCTTGACCAAGGACAAGCGAAAAGTATATGTTCTATTGTCTCTGGAAAGCAATGACAAAAAGTGCACAAAGGTTCACGAGTCAATTTACGCTTGAAAAGATTCGATTAGGTAGCAAGAGCATTAGAAACCACCCTCCACATAAATTTTTTTATTTTTGGTAGCGTATGTAGAGACCATAGACGCTTCCAAATAATTGGATCAGTGATATGAGAGTGATCAGCATGAGGTACCACCATCTGGGAAGATTTGACGTGAGCAGCGTAGTAGCCAGACCGGACTGTATAGTTGCCAGACTTGTTCAAAGACCAAATCAGTTTATCTGGAACAGAAGAATTAATCAAAGGAATAGCTAAGATTGCCCGCCTCTGATCCACAGAGATATGACCAGCAATAGATGTCAAATCCCAGGAGAGAGAAGACCAGTCAATCAAAGAAGAGACAGAAACAGTAAAATATGCTCGAGGTGGAGGAGTTAACCGATGCTCCTGCATATGAGGAATCCAATTTGAATCCCAAACTGTATGCAAACCATTTCCCACTCTCCAAAGAGCATTTGATTCAAGAAGCTCTCGACCATGTAATAAACTAGCCCATAACCAAGAAGGTGAAGAACCAAGACGAGCCTCCATGAAAGAAACAGAAGGGAAATAACGGTGTTTAAGCAGCATTACCCAAACAGAAGACGAATTGGTAAGAATCCTCCATCCCTGTTTAGCTAACAAAGCTTGGTTAAACTCGGTCAAATCCCGAAAACCCATTCCTCCTTATGCCTTTGAGAAACCTAAAGAATGCCAACTTTTCCATTGAATACCATGAGCTCCTTTATTTCCCCACCAAAACATTGCTATTTCAGAGGCAATTTGAGTACAGAGAGACTTTGGAAACCGAAAACAGTTCATTGGGTAAGCTGGAATAGCCGTTGCAATAGACTTGATTAAAACCTACTTTCCTGCTTGAGTCAAAATCTGTTGCTTCCAACCCTGAAGTTTACTGGACACCGTGTCTCGAATATAAGCTAAGGCAGCACATTTAGATCGTCCCCAAATCGTTGGAAGACCCAGATACCTCCCTGGATTAGAAAATATCCATTAAGAATTTGTATGTAGCTGGTTTATAATTGCAATCCTCGTTGCAAGGACACGTTGCGGTGTTCGCGTTGCAAGAAATGCACAAACTAAAAGAAATTGTGTATAGTTTCGTGTGATAAGTTGAATGTGTTTTTAACTTTATTGAAATCCATTATAAATGATGATGGGATTGAGAATGTTTCTGGTTCGATTGGTGGGACTTTAATATAAAATGCTAATTGGTCAAGATGCATGAATATATGGCCAAATTGAATTAATTTCTCCATTGACAATTAAATCAAATGTCATATGAAATTTAATTGTTAACCAGTTAACGTTATGATTATGAAAGGGCATAGAGACAACCAAGGTTGTAGTTTTGTCCAAAGACAAAGTTTATGGAACCACCAAAGACACGGAAAGATATTTTGTTTGCCTTGGTCCTTAATTTGGAGGCTAAGAGCAACTTCAACAGTTTCCCTATAATTTTTGTATAATAGGGAAGTCAAAGTCAAAGTCAAAGCTTTATCATCTTTTTCTTCTCAAATTCCAACAGATTCCCTATATTACAACAATCTCTAAAATCTTCATATTCTTCCTTAAATTTTTAGAGATTGCTGTAATTATAGGGAATTTGGTTTTCTCTTTCCTCACTTTTCCTAAAATAGGAATAGTTATAGGGAATCTGTTGGAGCAAAAGATACTCATTTTTGCCTAAAAGAATGAAAAATCAAAATATGGAGAAGCTGTTGGAGTTGCTCTAAGGTGTAGTGTCTCTCCCAAACCTTCACTAAGCTCGATAATCGAGTGCTTCATATTAGGGTTACGACTTTGACATGGACGTGGTCTTTCCAAATAAGCTAGGGTTTCCAGGCAAGCAATGCCAGCATGGTGTTGAAGAAGTTGGCAGAGACAGATTAGACAGGTCATTTGGGCGTGTATACATTATCTCCTTCCTTCACAGTGAGCTGTCTCCTGGTCAAACTGGGTAGGGTATTGATCCACCAACCTTAGCTAGCTAGCTAATTAATAAGCTCTAGCATATATGATATCACAAATCATGCCCGGGTAAGGTATTTTATTTCAAAATAGGCCCAAATTATGGGTAGTTATATATATAACTAGGGATGATTTAGGACCCCTGCAGGCCAGAACCCTACTCATCATGATCAATTTAGTGCAGGGTAGAGCAATGAAATTAAATATAAATGATACATTTTATATATAATCCTCGGTTATCCTCCCTCATATCCACCCATGCATTCTACTATTACTGGCATTGGAATGGGTAAGAAATTGTTACCTTTGTGTATAGAGAAAGAGAGTACTTTCAGCCAACCTCTTATTTCGGGTTAGTGGGAAAGACCTCTATATAAGTAATCCGATCAAAATCATTCTGTTCGTACCCATCTCGTCTTTGTTCATGTTAAAGACTGTTATGATTCTATACTTTTATATGGGCCATTATTCTTGTATGGGCCTATTTGGGCTTTATGTTTCGAGAGTCCACTAGTTCTAGATATTTTCTTTGCTTAAATAACCACTAGGACTTGTAATAGAGGATCACTGAAGAATATTGAAGCTTTTATTTTCTCATATTTTCGTTAGCTTTCCCTTATTTTCCTTCCCTTGCAATGGCATTTCTGGGCTTGGATCCTGGGGATCCTAACAAATGGTATCAGAGCTCGTACCTGGGCCCTTCTCCGGCTGGTTACGGCGGTGGAATCTCCGGCGGGTATTACTGCGCTTCTTACGGAAGCTCTACCTATGCGTTTACCCAATTCTCATCGCAACCAAGCCCTTACCCACCATTACAACTCAACCCTTCTGCAACCATCATCAATGGCCACCTGTTCCCTCATCAATTTCCAGGTGTTGCTCAACAGCCTCTCACCACCACTCCTCGTGACCCATACATCCCTACTTACCATTCACCTCATTCTAACTCAAATCCCGGGATCTATCCATTGATTTCACCACTACAAGAAAAATGGCTTTTTGCAAGGAATTTTTTCCTTGTAAAAAACTGAAAATTCCTTGCATTAACCCAAATGCAAGGAATCTTCCTTGCATTTGGGTCCTTGCAAAGAGGCCCTTGCAAAAGAGCAAATACAACAACTTGAAAATTCCTTGCATTTGAGTTCACAAATGCAAGGAATTGTTCATCTCAAATGCAAGGAATTAAACACTTGGGGTTAACCATAGTTAACTGATATACAAGGAGAATTCCTTGCATATCATTCCTTGCATTTAGTTTTAAAAAAATTAAAAAAAAAATTAAAACAAATAAAAGAAAATACCCAATTGTCATTCCAGATTTTTTTTTTTTAATTCCTTGAATTAAAAACAATTAATTCATTTGTACATCAAAAATTGCCATTTAACAGTATTTCGCTTAACCACAAAACAATTCTAGTTCCAGATCCAAAGAAATACGCTAGAGGTGTTTGAAATAGAAACTTCAGACAATTTGTCTATATCTTATCTATATATGTCAAAGACATAATTGCAAAACATTTCCCAAAACACTTCTAGCTGAAGACATCTTTTCTATGTCAAAGACTTGAGATAATCACAAAGCTTTTCCTTTAGAACCACAGAACACTTTTAGCTGGGGCAACCTCATTCTTATTGAGCACCTGTAAAGAGGAGAACTTAATTTGATCATTTGGCTAGAATAAACCATTGGATCATGGAAAATTTATTGTCAACTGCAATCACTAAAAGAATGATGAATTATATATTTTGCAGTTTTGAAAGAGTTTTTGTACTTGTATATCTAAAATTCTGTTCTTTTTCATAACCATTGATCCTTATCTTCAATTTATAGTAAAACTCAATCCTGAGATCTGAGTTGAGAAAGAAAAACCTATGCTCAAATGTATACCAGTAATATGTTTATTAATTTCCTAAATTTCAATCAAGCCTGATCATGTATACATATACAAATTAAGCTTTGATTGCTCACCTAACTGCATGAGATGATCTTGGCATTAAATTCTGCATAGAGATATACAAGATGAGAGAAGAAGCTTCAGTTTTCTAAGTCGTTAAGATCAAACATAAAAGGACTTGCCTAAAGAATATATTCATACCTCATAGAGATTAGGTGTGTCAAGCTTCATAACTTGCCTGTAGAATATATTCATAGCTTTTAAACCCCTATTTTTACAACAAACTATAGAAGAGAACAAAGAACAATTAGTCAAGCATATTTATTTAATAACTTGCCATGAAGCCTATTAAAAGACCTCTAGATGACAGCTCTATGGTATGTTCTTCCCCTGCATTTGAACTATTACAGATAAAGGATGCAAAATGGGTATGAGTCGTCCATTACCATTCAAGAAGGCTTGTGTAACGAAGATAATTTTCATCCTTTTGTTCCCATTGGAAGGCAACTCAAGTTTTTGATAGTGAGCAATTACTGTAGAAGACTGGAAGATGAATCAACTTATGTCCATCTTGATTCAATGACTCTATCTAACACTAACAAACTAACAAAGCATTGAACTTTTTCACATACTCCCAACAAGACTGTCAAATTAGTACACAACACCAAAACCTAGCAAGGACTGTATCATATCATCTCAGCATTACTCAGACAATGAAATAATCTGCAGAAAACTTACCCACATAAAGTTGCAAGAGACTTGGAGACCCACTAGATTGTAATAATTAATGATGGAGATGGGAACCCAATATATTACCTCAATATTAACCTTATAAACAGATTAGGTGTATCAACCTTCATAACTTCCCATAACTTGCTTGAACAACTAAGCATTGTAGGCGAATTCTGATCCCATGCACCAACAAACAAAACTAACAATGATTCTGTTAGTCCCCAAAAAATTGCACATACAAAGCTTCCATCAGTAGGACAGAAATACAAACAAGGCCAAGAAGCAAAACACTTGGAACATATCACTTTGTGGTAACTTAACTAGCTACCTCAATATATAGCAGATTCTTGTTAATTCATTTCTTTCTTAAGTGGGCAATGACGTTATACCGAAACTATAGAGCTGTAAAATCAAATCAGGATAACAAGGTGAATGGTCCATGTCCCTGCCTGAGATCTGACAAAATTTTTAACTAGAATGTGTATTCAAATTACCTTACAAAACCAATACATACTTGCAACAAAGAAACGAATTATAAAGCTTAAGCTTTCAATGTATAGATCTGTCACCTTATATTTTCACCTTTTTATCTTTTATTATTTTTAAGTCCTGGTGGCTTCAAACCTTTCAGCCTCATATTGTAGTCACAAATAATCTCAATGCCCCTTAGTTTTCAATAATCATCAATAATAATGCACCGGATATGTAATGTAAGAGTTGTAGTGGGGATCCAGATCTACCCCCAAAGAAACCACAAATAGTTGCGCCAAATTACAGTAGTCTTTATGCAAAAAGAAAATCACATACCAGTCAACCAAATGTACTTGTCAGGTTCCACATCCTCTGCCTCAATTTCTTAGTCATTGTTCTGCAGCAAGAAATTGTTCAAAGATTATTATGAAAGATAAAGTGAATTAAGTAATTCGATCAAGAAAGATATCCAAGACCCATATCATAAATACACAAGCTGAGCCTAACACTGGAAGTAAATGAATTTCAATACTTGAAACCAATGATAAAGTGCTGTAAAAAACTTACTGCACTTAAACATCAAAATTCTTATATGCTTCACCTTGAACTTAAAATAACCAAGAATGCATGCATATGCATTTTATAAGCTAGAGTTTCTTGGATATGCTCAAAACTTATGCTAAAGAGAGCAAGAAATAAAAATCAAACCAATACATATTAACTGTCAAAGAAGTTTTCAATGAAATAGTTACAAATAGTTTTAAAATATTCAGCTTACTTTGTCTATGTTCTAA
The DNA here is from genome assembly GCA_024704745.1 of Rosa lucieae. Taxonomy (NCBI): domain Eukaryota; kingdom Viridiplantae; phylum Streptophyta; class Magnoliopsida; order Rosales; family Rosaceae; genus Rosa; species Rosa lucieae. The sequence goes on along the minus strand of CM045492.1, from coordinate 17,302,229 downwards.
AGGATCGTAATGTTAGTCGTTTCAGTTCTGCATTCCTTACTTTTTTCATAAGGATCTCTACCTGGAACAGAAACAAGCATATAAAGCAAAAATATTAATAGATATGATTCAATCAATTACAGCTTTAAGTAAAGAAGAGCATTCTTAATACCATTGAAAATGTAGAACTAGATGAATCAACACTTTAAGTAACTACTCGACAGAGGTTTCTTATGTGGCAGATTTCAAAGATTGCCTAAACAATTTTCAAACCAAGTATGTGCACTTAGGCTAAATCATATATCCTCTGTCTTGGCACAAGAACTAGGCAAAACATGCACTTTAAGTTACACTAGCTTATAAGACTACCAGGGGTTTCTTAAATGAAGAGATCTCACACATTACTAAACTATTCTTAACTTTGTCACCACTGAATTCAAAATTTTATATAACCAAACTTTATAATCGAATTGACAATTTCTCAAGGCTCAAAGACCAAATATGAAAGCATTACCAATTGTGAGCTTCATTAACTTAAAATGTACTAAGAAACATTCGTTGCTAGACTATAGTGATATCATAACATCACCACTTCCCTATTATATCTTTCCAGGTAATAGGCAACAAGCTCGAATCTTGTTTGGGTTTACAGAATTCATTGACTAATAAATGATGCGGACTCACTTTGTAAATGTTTCTATTGTGCCTATAAGAAAACTTAAGATGTGGTTCTTAAAGTGTTTACTACAACTCATACGAAAGTATTTTTAATGTGTAATTTACAGTACAGAAAATCACAAAACTAGCAAACAAAAAATAGAAGAAACAAATAAACCTTTTAAGACCCAAACACAAATGCAACAAATGGGGAGACCTGCAAATATAATCCAAAACGAAGACCTCTGCTACTACAAATCTGGTCTGATACCCATTCAATTTCTGGACAGAATCACAATTAAAAACCAAAGAATTAACTCCAATTTACCGAAACTAAATTGCAAACGTAAACCAAAAAGAAGAAACTACCAAACTAGCGACAAGAAATCGATTGCTAAGTAGAAATTGAGCGACAAAAAACTGATTGCTAAGCAAGAAGTCAAGAGGCATGTGAGATTGAGAGTGGAATCAAGTCCAGGCATTGACTAGAAACACAGAGTATTTCCGTCAACAACACAACAGGCGACTCTGATTCAATTCCGATTAGGAGATAGATGGCGTCAACCTCTTCTCGTCGTCAATGGAAATACGATGTCTTTCTAAGTTTCAGGGGGAAAGATATGCGCTACGGTTTTACCTGTAATCTGTATGCTGCACTAAATCAGAGAGGAATTCTCACCTTTCGGGATGACCCAGGGCTTGAGAAAGGAAAATCCATCAGGCCTGAACTTTTTAGGGTTGAGCTGTTAGGGATTTTGATTTGGGTATTTGAGATTTTGTACCTAGATTGATTTCAAAGGAAATGAAGCAGGATGTGAGGCTAAGAGAGAAGGATGATGAAACGGATTCCGAAGATGGATGGCGGAAGTCCGATTCAGATTTGGTTGTTTAGAATTTGGTGTGTTTTTCGATTTGGGTTTTTGAGAGTGAAAGCGACATAGAGGAGAGATGGGGAAGTAAAAGATGGAGAAAGAAGAAAAAGAAAACCAAATAAGCGCCAAAAATCCCGCCCAGTCAATGCAAGGAAATGAAAAGTTTATACAACGACTTTATACTTTTTCTTATTCTGGTTTACCCAAATGCAAAGACTTCATGTATTCCTTGCATATCCTTCAAACTAAAGCAAAGACTTGTATAATTCTTTGTATAATCTAACCAAATGCAAGGAATTGTCAACTCCTTACAGATCACTTCGTTGTGTTAGCCTAAATTTCTTGTAGTGCACAAAGCCATTCCTATGACCCATCAGGTACCACTGTTCATTCTCCGTTCATCTTCACCAAAGCCATGACTACACCACCTATTTACCCTTCTGCTCCTTCACCTCCCGCTTGTGAGCAACCGCAGTACTACATGAATACTTCCATTCCAACCTTTCAGTCACCCTTAGACCCCACTTTTGTGCCACAACTCCAATTTTCAGACCCCAAACCTCCGTCTTCTTTTCGTCCGATGAGCGACTATGAGAATCATCTCGGACTAGACGCGATTCTAGATTCCACACCAACTGGTGCAGCCCAATACACTCCCACACAAGCCCCTGATGGTTCATCTTTGCCTCCGTCAATCGACTTTGACGGCCACAACGACTCTGAAAACAAAGAGAGTATTGCTCCGAATCTGAAAACCAATGAAGAATACGCTCGCCGGTATGAGGATCTGCAGAAGCAAGGCCTGGTAGATGAACACTCAGGTTCTGACTCGTCCTCAGAGGATGATGACGTCGTCGTCGTTTTGGCAGCCAATTCCAAGAAGAAAAATTTGGAATTCTTTGAAGCTAACATCAAGGTAAAAGTTCTAGACCCTATCTTGAATAACAAAGAGGTTAGGTTATCTAAATCTATTGATAATGAAATTGAAGACACTAGCCTTGTGAAAGCAGAGAATTGCAAGGCTATGGAGTTGGGCTTTAAGAGGCACAATGAACTAGAAGAAATTTATATCGAAGTCCACATGGATGTAGATAGTGATGGAGCTAGACAGATTCTCAACAGCCTCATAGGTTTGGGTAATGGGCATTATCCTGAATTTAATTCGAGGTATGAGTCTCACTCTCCCAAATCTAATGAGACAAAGACATCCAAGGGTAGTGAATTAGCTTTGGGTGGGCTTTGGGATGATAGTGGTGGATTGAACACCATGCAGAGCAAATTTAAGAGTTTCTGCAAGCCTGGTTTGGTGCCTGGAGACTTTGCGCTGATTCATGACGAAGACCACATACTGGAAGATCATGAGAAAAGTGCAATTGTGACTCACTCTCCTCAGCTGTGCCAAAAGGCTGGCGTTAAGGTACACATGGTTACTGGAGACTTGCTTATGCTGCCTCTTCCTGTGCATTTAAAGCTTATTAATGGTGACAATTTTAATGTTACTGTTGGAGAATTTCAAGTGCAAAAGCTGTGATGGTGAACTTGTTGGTATTGTGGAGGATTCACAATTTTATTATTTCAAGAAAGATAAGAGAAGTTCTGCGAAAGAGCAGGTGTGGGCTATATATGATGATGATGAAAGGCTGAGAAATTATGGTTTGGTTGAAATCAATCCAGGAATTTCAATTTCATTTGTGACTTTGAAATTGAAGGCATTTAACTCCTATACAAGTGTGAAGATGTCTATGGATAAAGAAAGGGTCTAGGCATTTGATGATGGTACCATTGGTCATGGTCATCAAGTGGAGAATTGGCTTTCCTTGTCTCTGAAACCAACAAGTTCTCTGATCAGTCCTCTTGAACCCTATCTTTTAATGGAAGTTGGTGGAGCTAGCACTATTTTAATGGTAGTTGATGAAACTAGCACTAATTATGATCAGGGAGTGGTGCCCCCTAATTCAACTCTCTATTATGAGGTAGAGCTTTTATCTTTTGTCAAAGACAAGGAACCATGGGACATGAATACTTTAGAGAAAATGGAGGTTGTTGTGTCATTGCTGGAGCAGGATATCAAAACGGGACCATCAGATCAATCTGGTTTAAATTTTGTCAGTGGGATTATTTGTAAATCCAAAGCTCTAATGTTTGAGAGGATGTTGTTTCATGCTACAAGTATTTGGATTGCTTTACATGATCCAGAAAAGTCAGTTACCAAAGATGTAGAGGATTTCTGGGATTGTTATGGAAATGAATTTGGGACTGACTATTTAGGCCTTTTCAAAGCATGTTCCCATGTCCATTATACGGTCTGTTATGCTGCTACAGAGGTATTAGCCGCTGCTTTGGACAAATCTCCTGATTCTATACAGGAATCCCTTTCTACTTTACTTCTCATGTATGTCTGTGATGCTAGTTTGTCTGAGAGTAATGTCAATACTGGTTGGCTCAAGGTTGACAGTGAGATGGTGATGTGTTCTACTGATGCACAATCTGATGTGAAGTTATTGCCATGGCTCATTCTTTGTTTACAGCTTTATCATTGGGAAACAAAGAAATCTATTCTCTTCTATAGGGAAGCATTCAACCAAATGGGTGAAATGAGTCAAACCACATTATCTCAGAATGGGCCTACACTTGCTGGTAAGGATAATCTCATAGGAATTGTAGCAATTATTGATTGGTTTCGATGTGCTTTATCAGAATTTGGCACTGTGGCTACTCTAAATGCATGGTCAAATGATAATTTTCTTTGTTTACCTCTTGAGAACAAACCGAAGAAAGTGACTTTGTTTCTTGCTGATAAGTTGGAAAAAATGGGACATAAAAGGCTACTTAAAAAATCTGCTGCTTTTATGTTTGTCAGCAAGGATGGAAAATATGTTGCTCTGGGAAGCAAAGATGTAGATACATTTGAGGATGTAATTAAGAAAATGGGACATGAATTTATTGAGCTCCGAAATCACATTTTGTCTCAAGGAGTAGTGAACTTGCTTGAAGAGGTATTTGAACTTGCTTTTGCAAAATTCGATCCCAGTGTTATTATTTTATTGACCGGTTTACCAGGAATTGGGAAGGCAACAGTATTCACTACATTGAAGATGGCATTTTTGTTATGCCAGGTTGCACTGACACGCATGGGAAAGTTACAAGATGAAAGATTTTTATTTTCCGGTGGCTTTAGTTATGATAATTATGCATGTATTGATATTGTCATGGCAAACCAATTACCGAATGCTGCTTGTCATTCAATCTTGTTTAGGCTCATATTGGCGGCTCTTAGACAAGAATCATCAGAAGCCCCAAGGAGATGGCAATATGCACTGGTTCTTAGCTATTTTCAGTATTGTCAACACATGCTTGATCTAGATATCCCATCAACAGTTCTGCAATTTTTGTTGCTTGATGAGCAAGAGGTGCCCTCTAGTTATTCTTCTGTTACAAGTTAGGAAGGACAGCACCATATGGAAAGAGTGGTGACTAGGTTAAATGTTCCTGCAGATTGGAAGAAGTGGCAGATCTATTCGTTGCTTGTAGGAATGTTTTCAGCTTTTGCAGTTGCATTTTATATCTTTTTTGAGAAGTCTGGTAATCCTTGGAACTTCCCTCTTGAAAAATATCAACCAGCAAGACCTGAATTCTGGGAAATTCAAAAGTTATGTTTGCTTCATAGATTTTGCTATTACCATATCAATGGACCAAGACTTGAGTTGGGAGCTGATGTGATATCTTCAGATTTTTCTCTTCTTAATGTGGATGACCTCGCAGATCAGTTTGTTGCACTTGTTGATTTCTTGGGTTTGAAAGAAGTACTGAGCTTGGGTGGTGACTTGCATGATGGAGTAGGGACAATTTGGAAGATCATTCAGGCTTGAGGTCAAGCCTGTTCTTCAAGCGGGTGGAAATGTTATGATTCTATACTTTTATATGGGCCATTATTCTTGTATGGGCCTATTTGGGCTTTATGTTTCGGGAGTCCACTATTTCTAGATATTTTCTTTGCTTAAATAACCACTAGGACTTGTAATAGAGGATCACTGAAGAATATTGAAGCTTTTATTTTCTCTTATTTCCGTTAGCTTTCCCTTATTTTCCTTCCCTTGCAATGTCATTTCTGGGCTTGGATCTTGGCGATCCTAACAAAGACGGCATTGAGCAACGCTACAAATTGAGGACACAATTGATAATACATGAACCAAAAATGAAATTGAACCAAAACACGTGCTAGGATCGATGAACAAAAAATATTTTAAAGGGATTAAAGACAGCTTTGAGGCTACAAATATTAGAGTATTTCTATCATATATAGTTCTTGTCCACGGTATGACAAATATGGTTTACCAAAACTCACAAGGTATATAGTTTACTACATGATGCAACAAACAACCAAGATCAACTCATATAACAACATATCAAGAACAATTAAACCAGTTGCACAACATCCATATAAATCTGCAGAATAGCTTTCCTAGTAGCACTAGGATTACACCTGGATCAATCACGCACTGGATCCCTGCAGAAACAGCTTGGCCTAGGTTAGACATCTTGAGCAACTGGAACGAGGATGAATAGCAGAACTGGAACAAAAGCCTTCTGTATGTCAACACCAAAAGCTTCAGAATGGGGCTAAACTATATGCTAAAACCGGTGATGAATACAGGGACTTTGCTCCCTATATATATTGGCCAAAACCACGAGTTAGACTCATCCCATAAGGAGTCTAATATCGACTGAATGTCTATTACTTAGAGAGGCTTAATTTTATCACAACACTTAATGCTAATCAGATTAATTAGCCAATGAGTTCCCTACTTCTATTGAAAGATATACACCTCAATACATAACCAGAAATAGAGTTATATTCATGTACTTCTTGTTATTTACATAGGATTAAATCAATTGGTTTTATCTCAACATGATTCAGTGATACGCTCAAAGCAAGCATATAATTTAACCCTATAAAATGTCATTGTTAGTATAAGCAAGTAGGGATCGTTCTATTCCGGGGATTGAGGGTACACCTGTCATTGTAGGAAAAATAAAGAATCAAAATAAGTACAAAGTAAATTATTTACAAAAATAAAACAAAGTATGAACATATTTACGAAATTAAGGGGGGGGGGGGTGTTTGATTTAGGGTTCCGAAAATTAACTAAATAAAGAAAATAAATAAAACACAAAAAACATAATTACAAGAATGAAATGAGAGAAACAAACATCAAAACCAAAGTTATAATCAAATTCGATTCAACCCTAATATTGTTCATCTAAGTCATGAGAAAGAAGTTGATCATGTAAAACGTTAGAAAGCAAATGATTTCCCATATTTTACTTTCCTTGCTAATTAACCTAAGTGAAATTACCTAGATCAATCCTATCAAACATGCAATCAAAGTCTAGAAAGCTAGCTAATCATAACATGTTCAACACAATACACATGGAGAAAGGCTATCAACTTAAGTGAACAACTTAGTATGAAAAAAGTCCATCTAATTGCAATCCTTTTCAATTAAATTCGGTTTTTGTCCAAAACATTTACTACTTTTGATTCAAGTTCACAAAACAATAATTTGAACCATGTTCTTAAATCTAGCAACAATTATATATAAACCCTATATGTTTCGAACCACATAAGATAAATACATAAAAGATTTCAATCAAACAAATTTAACTAAACAATCTCACAAAAGAAACTAAGAATCACAATATAGGAATCGAAAATCTCATTCAATTATATAAATTCAGAATTAACAACTTTGTTCAAACATCAATGTCAACTAAAAACAACCCAACGAAAATCAAAACAAGGTTACAAAGAAGAGGTCGAATTACACCGTGGATGGAAGATGAGGATGAATGATTGTTGTTGGTTTCTTGAATGTCGAAAGCAAGCTCCAAGGGTGGTAATGGATGAATTACTTCACGGCTCCTTCTTCTCTTCTTCGGCCTTGCTTGAAATCCGTGGGTGCACTAAAGGATGGAGAGATGAGGAGAGGCTAGACGTTTATGAGAGAGTAATTTTCTGAAAATTGTAAAGTGTGGAGTGTGGAACGTCAAACGTCCGAGGAGGGAGGATATTTATAAGGGAAATCAAGGCTTCATGACACAGCTCCATCCAATCAGTTAATGTCACGTCAGCTTGTCATGTCACTCAACCAATGAAAAATTTCCACGTAAGCGTTGTTGTGTTGTCCAAAAACTCACCAAAATAATTCCCTAATATTAAGTTGCCGAAATTCCATGAATAAATTCTTATTTTCTGATTTATTTTCGGCCACAATATCTGTATGGATGAACCTAGACTTGATTTTAGCATCTCCTTGTTATCTACACTTTTTATTTCCTTAAAACCTCTCCCTAATTCTCCTCCAACGCCATCTTCTATATATTCTCTTGATTTCCACATTATTCTCTCTTGATTTTCACGGCAACCACACAATTATCTTTCAAGAATATCTCTTTTCCCTTAAAACTCTCTCCCAGAAAATCTCCTAGGCAATCCTTCCTTTTGTGGAGTCAATCTCCTTGATATTTTCTGATTTTCACATTATTTTCTCCATTCCTCCTTGGCATTTAATGGCAAAGCACAATTAAATCTCCAAGAATATCTCTCATGCATCACAAAACCCTAATTTGTTGGGCTTTCATCCATTTTGCCGAAATCCATAATACTCTAGAAGATTCTTGGGCCTCCTTGCGTCATCTTCAAGCCTTATAGTTTCCTAGTGCCTCCAGGAATCTTCCTCCAACGTCAACTTCCTTTATTTTTCTGCTCATGCTTCCTTGTTTGCTCAGGAGTCTTGCTGTGATAAAGTTTCCTTTTCTGGACAAGGTTTCCTGGTTGAAACAGGATTTCCTGGTTGGACCAGGAAAACTTCATTTCTTCGTTTCAGCTCATTTATGCAGTCCTTGAGCTCCCTCCAAAGTTCTCCAGCTTTTCTTTCCCTTTTGAGCTTATTTCAGCTTGTTTGCTCCAAGGACCTGAAAATAGAAACTTTCTAAAATAAGAAATGGAAACTTTCCTAAACTAAAATGGAAACTTTCTAAAAATGGGAAATAGAAACTACAAAACGGAAACTTTCTACAATTAGGAACTTTCCCAATCGAAGAATGGAAACTTTCCTAAACAGGGATTCTTTAAGGAAATAACGCATGAAATGTCGGGAAATAGCAGTTAAAACATCGCTTTAAAATGTTCCTATCAAATTCCCCCACACTTAGCTTTTGCTAGTCCCTTAGCAAGATCACACAAAGACTCAACTAAGACTCAATGAAAATTTAAAGATTCTACACATACAAAGACTCTATTGCCCTTCAACATTTTGTCTCAGCAATCTTTTACTTTCACAGCACCAAGATTAGCACTCCACCAAGAATCAATGTTTAAGCATTCAAGAGTTAAGTGAAACACATAATCCACACATACACAAGTAGGACTTGGTTGTAACAATGGTGATGGGTTGGAGCTCAGCATGTTTCAGACAAGTATGATTCAAATCCTCACAAGGTATATCCACTTTTTCTTCTCTCAGATCAAGGCAATGCTTAAAAGCTTATAATCACTCAATTATATGTGAGAGAAAATATTTTGTGGCAATCAAATAGCTCACATATATAAGAAACGAAAAGCACTTTGTGAATATAATTTTTTTTCAAAGATCTTATGAAAAATATCAACTACTTGCACGAATGGACCCAAGCCATAGGTTCAACTCTTGTAACTCATCTCCACATCAAAGGTTGTCCCATCTTAAGGATCAAGAAGGTCCTCTCAAAGGCTGTAATGGGGCTAAGGCTCAAGGTTTTAAGAAATGAAAGGGTAAGGAATTTAACAAAGTATCCTAAAAATCTAGCAGAGTTCATGTATATGTAGAGACTTCTAGAAATCCACCAAGGCATTGTAAAAACGTCACATCCCATAGAGGCTTTATAAAAGGGCCTAATGTCTTCATGTTCGGCCCAATCTTCACTCTAAACTTCCCTTGAATTCTTGTGAATTGGACAAAGGCCAAATTTTTCAATATTGGGCCTTCAATTCAAAATGATCTCCAAACTCTCCAAGTATGGAGGACTAAAATCCATAAACATATTTTTTTTTCTTTCTTTTTCTTTTCTAGCCGTACACAATTTTTTTCTTCTTTTTCATGGCTTTCACATATTTTTTTTTCTCTCATGGACAAGTCTACCCCCACACTTAAACTTTCACCTCTTCTAAATCTTCATTCTTTAACGTCCTCATGTAGTAAGTCTCAAAAGATAGCTCCACTAAGTTTTTAGAACAAAGGGTAAGGTTGTAACTATACTAAGGTTCAGGGTTAAGGATTTTAAGGGTGATGAAAGAAAATGCTTAATGTAGGCTCAAAGGGGTTTATCTAAGGGAGTCCCACGACGGGCACAAATGGGGTAACAAGCTTATTTGGCAATGGTGGTAATTCCTAGGGTGCTTCTATCCTTTCCAGAATCAGGGACATGTATTGATAAAAGTCTCAACAAGCACAAGAGTGAATTCTAGCATTCTCTAGTCCATCAAACTTAATCTATGGCAAGCAATCAATCAAATGAAGAATATTGAGATCATCAAAACATCGCCAAGAAAATAAGAGTATATTTTTCATTTATCACTCCAAGAAAAGGGACATGGTTACAACCCAACGAAATTTAAAACAAGGTTACAAAGAAGAGGTCGAATTACACCATGGATGGAAGATGAGGATGAATGATTTATGTTGTTGGTTTCTTGAATCTCGAAAGCAAGCTCCAAGGGTGGTGATGGATGAATTACTTCACGGCTCCTTCTTCTCTTCTTCGGCCTTGCTTGAAATCCGTGGGTGCACTAGAGGATGGAGAGAGGAGGAGAGGCTAGACGTTTATGAGAGAGTAATTTTCTGAAAATTGTAAAGTGTGGAGTGTGAAACGTCAAACGTCCGAGGAGGGAGGATATTTATAAGGGAAATCAAGGCTTCATGACACAGCTCCATCCAATCAGTTAATGTCACGTCAGCTTGTCATGTCACTCAACCAATTAAAAATTTCCACGTAAGCCTTGTTGTGTTGTCCAAAAACTCACCAAAATAATTCCCTAATATTAAGTTGCCGAAATTCCACGAATAAATTCTTATTTTCTGATTTATTTTCGGCCACAATATCTGTATGGATGAACCTAGACTTGATTTTAGCATCTCTGATACGCTAAAATTAAGCGCTCAACTTAACCCTGCAAGATGTAGTCGTTAGCAATATAGAGTAAGCAGGGATCGTTCAAGCCGGGGATTGAGGGTAACTTTATAATTCACACAAAAGAAAACAAAACAAAACTAACTAAAGCACAAAAAAAATAACAAAACTAAGAAAAAGAAAAACGTCAAAGTGGGAAAAAGATGGCAGGACAAGATGGGGGATACAAGGGTGCGTTGCAATCCTAAGTTGAAACAGATTTGGGGTTTTTAAGTTCCTACGAAAATAAAAGGAAAATAAAAGAAAAACGATTTTTATTTTAGGTTTTGAGAAAAACAAGATGGAGAACATGTTAGAGACTTGGAAATCCACCACCAATTACTTTCGAACAATGTTAAGTTAACCTAGTTTCAATTACTAAGGTGTGAACAGAAATCAACCAAGAAACAAGTCGGAGCAGATCATGTCCCTTATTAATGTTTCCCTAATTACTTAGTCTACGTGAACGCACAATAGCTAAGCCTATCAAACATGCAATCAAGGTATAGAACGCTATCCTATCAACAACACATATAGTGTCAACATATTTGAAGCATTAAGATCTCATGGAAACGATTGATTATAGAGTTGCAGTCTAGTGTGGAACGCCTACCTAGCATGCTCTTCTAGTTGTTTAAAACATCAGCTTTTGTTCAAAGCCTTGCATATTTGTGGATTAGAAAACAAGACGATTAGGTGAATTATTTTCTAAACCTAGCTCCAATTACATGCATATATCCTAAGTGTCGACCCAAAGAACATAAACACATAAAAGTTTTCAATCAAGCATAAATAAACAACCAATTCACACCAAAGCTCAAGAAACTAGATTTAAACAAACATATGTTCTACATAATTGGGGCTTCAAACCTTGCCCCTAACAAAAAGTAACTAGCCACACATCGTCTTTAATTCAACAAATAAAAGCATGAGTACTAGATTACAAGATGATAAAAACCGTAAAAGGGAGAGTATGAGAGCCACGAATTCACTTTTAGGCAGCCTTAGATGCAGGCACTCCTTCAAGATAAGTCACGGCAGAAGCTTGATGGAGATGGATGGTGATGTGCATGGTTTTCCTTCTTGAAGACTTGGGAATTTTTGAGACTTTGTGTGCTAGGGTTTGGGAGCAGAAGATGGCGCTGTAGGATGGTGTCTTTTCAACGTGTTCTACTGCTCTATATATATAGAATGCACAGCCCAAGTTTCCTTTTCCAATTCCGCTTTGAAAGCCTCCCCTAGTTGCTTGAGGATTACTCTACTTGGTGCATAATTAAATGATTTTCAAGCCTTAATAATCTTCCCAAAATCTTGAGGAATCATTCTAGGACTCTCCTTCATATTTGCAGCAGCAATAACCTTCCAAAAATTCCCTGGAAATCCGTCCAATGAAGAATCTCGGCCAAAATGCCCTGTTTTGACTAGGATTCGATTTCTGACTCTGAAGCTTCCTTCTTGGACAAGGAACGACTTCGTCTTGACAAGTTTCTGGATGGTTCTTGACTCCCACGTTCTATATGACATCATATCATCTAGAATGATCAATAACCGTCTGGAAAAACTCCAATAAAATCGCCGGAAAAGATCTCCCAAAAAGCTTCGTGAAAAGCTGACAGTTTCTGCCTTATCGGGAAGCATACTTCGACTTTGATTTCCTACTGTCTCGTTGATGCTTCTGACCTGTTCTTTAGCTTTAGTTGAATTATAACATCATGTCTTCAAGGATCGCTGGCCCTTCCTTCATAGGTGCAGATGGAATGATGCAATAATTGCTCCTCAAAACCGTTCCCAGAAAGCTGATTCTGAAACTGCAGTTTTCTGTTTGCAGCAACTGTTTTGCACAATGAATTCTGTGGACTTCCCTTGTAATTTCTGACCAAAAGTTTGATCAAAATTGGTCCTCTGAATCATTACTTCATGTTTCATGGCTTTGTTTCTCCCTTTCAGCTCTTATTTCTCTTGAATCACTCAACGAACTACCTAAAAAGAAAACAGAGTTAAAATTGACTTTTACAAGGAATTAACTAAGAAAAGTGTAAGGGATTTCACACTATATTCGTCGCATTTATGCTCCTATCAATCTCCTTGTTATCTGCACTTTTTATTTCCTTAAAAACTCTCCCTAATTCTCCTCCAACGCCATCTTCCATATATTCTCTTGATTTCCACATTATTCTCTCTTGATTTTCACGGCAACCACACAATTATCTTTCAAGAATATCTCTTTTCCCTTAAAACTCTCTCCCAGAAAATCTCGTAGGCAATCCTTCCTTTTGTGGCGTCAATCTCCTTGATATTTTCTGATTTTCACATTATTTTCTCCATTCCTCCTTGGCATTTAACGGCAAAGCACAATTAAATCTCCAAGAATATCTCTCATGCATCACAAAACCCTAATTTGTTGGGCTTTCATCCATTTTGCCGAAATCCATAATACTCTAGAAGATTCTTGGGCCTCCTTGCGTCATCTTCAAGCCTTATAGTTTCCTAGTGCCTCCAGGAATCTTCCTCCAACGTCAACTTCCTTTATTTTTCTGCTCATGCTTCCTTGTTTGCTCAGGAGTCTTGCTGTGATAAAGTTTCCTTTTCTGGACAAGGTTTCCTGGTTGAAACAGGATTTCCTGGTTGGACCAGGAAAACTTCATTTTTTCGTTTCAGCTCATTTATGCAGTCCTTGAGCTCCCTCCAAAGTTCTCCAGCTTTTCTTTCCCTTTTGAGCTTATTTCAGCTTGTTTACTCCAAGGACCTGAAAATAGAAACTTTCTAAAATAAGAAATGGAAACTTTCCTAAACTAAAATGGAAACTTTCTAAAAATGGGAAATAGAAACTACAAAACGGAAACTTTCTACAATTAGGAATTTTCCCAATCGAAGAATGGAAACTTTCCTAAACAGGGATTCTTTAAGGAAATAATGCATGAAATGTAGGGAAATAGCAGTTAAAACATCGCATTAAAATGCTCCTATCATTCAGATAATGTTAAGTCCACATATTCTAACACCTTGTTGAACAGTGCTCGCCATCTGTGAACTTGATATAGCTAACAATGTCCGATGGCTCAGGAAACTCCTAAGATGAATACTGGATGGTTACTTCATCCAATGCCGATGGATTCTTGAGCAAATATTTAACCAATTCCAGTTTGATGATATCTTTTCTGTGAGATCTACATCCAAAGTCTTTATTTGATGAACAAAATCAAGTTTCTTGGATACCCAGTAACTTTTAGTGATCAACTTCCTCAACTGTCAAGAAACAGATACATTCATATGCAAAAAGGAAAAGAAAGTCGGTCAGAAAAGATGAAAAATGATGCTTGCCTATGAACTTAATTAATTGAAATATACTTTGAATAAACAGTAAATTACTAAGACTACGAAGTTGAAATATACTAGCTATGTATAGATGGGGGTTGTGATACTTACCCTATCATAATCATGATCACAATCCCCGGATGAGTACTTTACTCTCTCAGTGGAATAAGATCTGATTGACAGAGATTTCAAATTGGGAAATCTTGGGAGGTAGAAGGCCATTAATGTTGGTTGCATTGCACCACCGGTATTCATGTACAAATTTTATACAGCACCGAGTTACAAATTCCTGTAGTTAACAACCTACAACACATATATCAATATGCCAATTAATTACCCGATAGTTAAACAAATTAATCAAAAGAAACCACAGTTAAAAAAAAAAAGGAAAAAATAAATTCAAAGTGAAAAGTACAGGCTGATGATTAGATGACACTTTTGATATAAACCTCAAGAAATTTTCTCGTACACGTAGAGTTTTGGCCTCACAGACACATTGAAGAAGCTTATCAACATCTTCGATAGATTTTATAACTTTCTTCTCTTTTCAAACTTTTGATCAGATACAGAGGAATTGTCTGAATCCGGAAAATGAACTTCAGCAAACTGCAGAAACTTGAACTTATGAAGGTACTAATTTTCGGCAACTTTTCCCTCCAGAGCCAAGGAAGTTATATTTGGAGCAAAAATCTTTATTGAACTGTGATTAGGAAAGGGAATATTGAGGCCTACATACTTCGTCCTACAATTAATACTTTATATCTTCAGGCTCTCAGCTTCAACTGATGAAATATGAGAGGAAGAGTATCATTCCTCTTGATCTTATTTTTGATATTGAGATTGTTCAAACATACAACATATGGTGGCTTTATATAGTCACCTTACAACCAAATACATGACAAACTATGGTAAAACTGATATAGCATACTAATGCATATGTGAATGCATTAATGCACTCAAAGAAATCTGCCTAGCTATGTATAACTTATAATAGATATAAGGAAAAATTTGTAGAAGACATGTAGAAGTTGTAGACAGCAGCCAACATTGACTACTGTTCCTATACTTCCAACACTCCCCCTCAAGCTGGATCAAGGGAGTTCCTTGAGCCAAGCTTGGAAAGAAGACGTTTAAACTGAGTGGAAGCGAGAATCTTGGTAATAATGTCTTGCAGTTGATCATATGATTGGGTGTACACTGTTTCAATAAGTTTAGACTGAACCTGATCTCAAACAAAGTGACGATCTACTTCAATATGTTTGGTGCGTTCATGGAAAACTAGATTGGCTGCGATATGCATGGCAGTCTGGTTGTCACAATGTATAGATATTGGTGTAGTGCACATAATGCCTAAGTCACCCATCAATGTCTTTAACCATATGAGTTCACAAGCTGTGGATGCCATCACACGATACTCAGCTTCGGCACCAAGCAATCACAGTTTGCTTCTTACTTTTCCAACTAACCAGGTTAACTCCAATGAAAGTACAATATCTTGTTGTGGACTTTCGTTCAATAGCATTTCATGCCCAGTTAGAATCTGAGTAGCCCGCAAGTTTAAAGTGATCATTGTTCTTCATAACAATTCCTCGATCAGCTGTACCCTTTAAGTAGCGAAGAATCATTTTGACAATCTGTAGATGATGAGTGGTAGAGGAGTGCATGAACTGACTGACCAAACTCATAGCATAGGTCTGGTCTTGTAATGGTGAGGTATATGAGTTTGCCCACAAGGCGTTGATTAACACGTATCTGGGAGAGGTTCTCCTTCAACATCTATTTTGAGTCTGCTATTAAATGGAGTGCGTGCAGGCTTGCTATCTTTCATTCCTACCTCATCAAGGAGATCAACAACATACTTACATTGATTTAAGAACAGACCATTGGAGGAGTGTTCCATTTCTATTCCAAGAAAGTAATTCAAAGGTCCAAGATCTTTGATGGCAAATGTATTGTAAGTGTGCAAGACTGACTTGAGAGACTTAATCTCATCCATACTGTCTCAAGTGACGATTAAGTCATCCACATACACTAGAACAACCAACTTGCCAACCTTGCCATTTTTAACAAATAAGGAAGAGTCTGCATGACTTCGCTTGAAGCTTGAGGCAAGAAGAACATAACTCAATTTTGAATACCAAGCACGTAGGGATTGTTTCAATCCATACAAGGCCTTGTGAAGTTTGCACACCATTCCAGCTTCACTTTCATGTGGATGTCCAAGGGGTAATCTCATATACACATCTTCTTCTAGATTCCCATGCAAGAAGGTGTTCTTTACGTCCATTTGGTAGAGAAACCACCCATAATTCACATAACAGATAACAAAACTCGAACTGTGTTCATTTTAGTAACTGGAGCAAAAGTCTCCTTATAATCAACACCAAAGGTTTGAGTGAAGCCACGAGCAACTAACCTTGCCTCATGTCGCTCAATTGAACCATCAGAGTTGAACTTGATTTTGTAAATCCATCTTGCCCGTACAATTTTCTGCCCTTTGGGAAGATTAACCAAACTCCAGGTTCTATTGTCATCAAGAGTTTTGAGTTCATCATGCATAGCTTTCCTCCAAACTAGTGATTGATTTGCTTCTTCAAAATTCCTTGGTTCAGTGTCTTCGGAAATTTTGCTGAGGGATGCATAATAAGAAGAAGAGGTATTGTTGGAGTGAACAAGTTGTTCAAGAGGATAACGTGATGTGTAAGTCACATATTCCTGAAGTCTTGCTGGTGGATGTCTCACCCTTGGTGAGTTTCTTCGAGGTGGAGACGTGTTTGGTAATACCTCTTGTAACACCCTGTACCTGGAAATATTATCCCTTAATTTAATTGCATTGCAATTAGATATTATAATTCGTTGTATCGTTAAAATTATCATTCCCTAATAGGAATTTATTTATTTTTTAGCTTTAAAAATGATTTTCTTAGCATAGGAAAATAGAACACGACAATACGAAAGTGTAGGCGCAAATGGTTTGTTAAACGAAGTTATAACAAGAAAGTTATGAAGCTTTTCAATTTGAGAGCATTTGAGTAATTTTATCATAAACTAACTAAATGGGAATGGATCAGCCATCTCCCTCAGCATTTTCACGTTCAAAAATCAAAATTGAGGGGAGAGAGAGAGAGAAAGAAGGTCGCGACCTCCTTGAGCCACCACCAGATTTCCGTCACCGGAGTCGATTCCGGTGGTTTCCAGCAGCAAAAATGGTCCCATTCTCTTCCTCTCCTTATGGGCTTTCTATCCATATAAGTTTCATAATTTAATTTCACTTGTGTGCAACGAATCGAATGAGAGAAGGTTTGATAATTCTCGGCTAATTTTTCAATTTCCGGCCAAACAGTCGACTTTTTGGAGAAACCCCAAGGTACAAAGTTGTTCCTCACCTCATGGGCTTTCTTTTGAGTATAATATTGCATATAAATTTGAGGTTTTTGAAAATGGGTATTTCGGCCTCCACGAGCCACCGCGGCTCCGCCACCTCCGGCGGCCTTTCATGGCCATTTTTGGTCTTTTTGACCTTTATTACACTCCCTAGAATGTATTGGTATTATTCCTAGTTAAAATTGTCGATCTTGAATGAGAAATTAGATTTGGTGTTAGAGTAGGAACATAAAGAAATTTGGGAAGTTGTAATTTGGAGGTGTCGGAGTTAGAGTGAAACTGTGAAGGAGTTTAGATGAATTTATGATGATCGAAAAGGTTGGGTGACATTACATCAAGGGAAGGATACCGAGTGTTAGGATGCATTCACGTTTCCCTTACTTAGCTCATTGGGTTTTGAGTTTAAATTATATATAAATTATTATTTGGCTAGATAATCCGGTTGATCAAGCTTCTGAGGATATTCCCGAGATGTGACTCAGCTAATCATCCTTCATTGTGAGTTGGACTTTGTTTTAAAAGAATACGTAAAATTACTTCTTTGATATTTGATCTCTTTGTTTATCTATTTATTTTTTCATGAAGTTTTATTGTGATTTCTCGTAAATTAATTATTGTAGTCATTACGCAATTCTATGATTTATGTTTTGAAGTAAATTGTTTACTTTAAAGAGAAAGAAACTTTTCGAAATGATTTATCGGTTATGATGCTTTAAGCATTGGTACATTTGCGAAAAGAAAGAACCTCTTTAGTTGGCAAAGAAAAATGGATTTCAACTTACCTTACGAGTACCCAACCTCAGCAAGATACTATGATACTTCATCAGTTTTCTAGTTATGTGCACGTATACCTTCCCGCTCTGCTTGTGTACTGGCAGACGCACAAGTGTGTGACCAATTCCCCCCCCCCCCCCGCCTGCTGATGTTGAGTTCACTCGGCATGAGTGTATGACCAATTGTCCGCCACGCTCTGCCTATTTTGATATAGCTCATTATAGGTGTATGACCAGTTTTTGGGTACAAGTGTGGTAATGCTTTTTAGTTTTAGAAGTTATGCAAGATGTCTTGGACTAAGTTACCTTTGCAAGCAAGTATCGAGTTTACTTCTCAGTTATTACCTTCAGTTTTCTTGAGACCTTACTAAAGCAAAGTGCTTATTTTGTTACAAGTTTATCTTATAAATTGGTATTTGAAAGTATTCATGACTTATAACTTTTGAACTTGTCTTTTTACTATAAGTGGTTAATTGCATGCCAAAGGTTTGCGAAAGAAAAAATGATTTTTAAGGAAAATAAGATTTTTGGAAAGTAGTTTTAAATATTCAATTATTTTTGTCGTCTCACTGAGCTTGTCTCACGTTTTCTATGATTTTCTCGGGGGTATTTGGTTTTCAGTTTTGCCCACATTAGCGTTGCAAAGGTCGAATCAATATCCACGTCAAGGGCATGCATCCACTTGATCTTTTGACATCAGTCGTATAGTTCACTTAGTAGTAGTTCTTATGTTAATTAGAGGAGTTTTGAGATGGCATAAGTAAATTGAGGTCTATTGAAATTGTATGTAAATATTGGACGAAACACTTTGATTTATCTATTCATTGATGGTTATTGAAAGTTGATTTTATGAAAGACAGGAGGTCATATTTGGGAGTTATTGGACATTTATGATATTAGAAGTGTATTGTTGATTTACAGGTTTTTGGGTAGTCCATTTATAGGGAAGGTTATGTTGAATTTTCGATAAAACGCTTCTCTAACTTGGTGTACACAGAACCACCTCGAATTCCAAGGTGGAATCCGGGAGCGCGTCTGTCACCTCTTGTTGATGATCTTGAGAGTGGAAGTCTGCTTGCACCTCTTTAGTGTCCAAAAGTGGTTGAGTTGGTTGTTGTGGACTAGGGTGTCTGCTGCAGCTTCAACAAGAATTCGTGTGGAAAGTAGCTCACAAATATGCTCCCTCTGAGGTTCATTATTAGATAACTGAAAGAAAGAGTCAGACTCATCAAAATAAACATCTCTTGAAACAATTAAATTTTTGGTCTTTGGATTGTAACAATTATTGCACTTTTGGGTAGATGAGCACCCTAGAAACACACATACTGCCCTGGCATCAAACTTATCTCGGTGATTTGACTGAATATGAACAAAACACGTACAGCTAAATACTCGAAGGTGCGTTATGTCAACCTTTCGACCTTTTAGAACTTGAAATGGAGATTTGAAATTTAACACACTACTAGGCAACTTGTTTATAATGTAAGCTGTATTTGAATTCCTTGAGACCAGAATTTTTGTGCAACATTTGTTTGAAGCATCAAGGCCCTAGCCTTTTCGAGTAAATATCTATTTTTGCGTTCTGCAATTCCACTTTGTTGTGGTGTTCCCACACAACTGGTTTGATGAATAATTCCTTGAGCACTGAGATAGTTAGTCATCATGTTGGATGTATATTCAGTGCCATTGTCTGACCTTAAAATGCAAATTTTAGATGAAAAATGATTTATGACAAGGTTATGAAAATCTTGGAAACACTTGAAGACTTCACTTTTGAATTTCAAAAGATACACCAAAGTGGTTCAAGTGAAATCATCAATAAGGTGACATAAAACCTATAGCTAGCCATCAAATTTAGGATAAAAAATTCTCCAGTTTAAACTTAAGATGCTTACATGTTGCTTGTTGAAATCACAAAACAATTTATAATTGATAGTTTTTTTCAAAATGTAAGCATGAACAAAAATTTTTCTGTCATTTATGTTCGGTCCCCGGTTTTTAATTCCTTGATCTGTCTTGCACTTCATGATTAAGTAATTCGATAGAGACTGTATCGACGTTTTTTAGACCAAAAAAATAATATACGAGTTGCCTTGTATACCTATAGAAGTCTCTACTCAAGATGAGAATTATTTTTCTGGGAGCCTTTCTAATGAGGACTGGTTGAGGTCTTTTTTGTGAGACCCACTTTTCGATCACATTTCGGTAAATCAACCGTTAGATGTTTAGATACTTATGTGTAAATCATTTATGCAATTTATCAACCAAATTGAAAATCGTTAAGGTATTTATAATCGTGATTTATCAATTAACAACATGAATGGTTCATGTTTGACAGATTTGGTTCGTCCATTGATTTGATATAGTTCGTTACCTTAACGATTAGCCATTTGGAAGAAAATTTTCAGAAGTGAAATGCTCATGCATACATAAACATTTAACGGTTGATTTGTCATAATGTAATCGAAAAGTGGATCTCCCAAATTATTGATTAGAAAGTCCTTAACTAGTCCTCAGTAAAGTGGTCTTTATTAGAAAAGGGCCCTTATTTTTCTTTCCACTACGGGGTTTGCAAAGTAATTTTGTGTTACAAAACAATATTCAATTTCAAGAACATCTTTTGGCAGGGATACAAAAATATCGCACAGGATATGATTTCATTTCCTAACTGAATCGAAAAAGAGTTCTAATTAAATATAGAATATTTTTGGCACGTAACTAGGAGCTTTCGTAGTATCTCGGAGAAGTAGAGACAGAAGAAATAAGAGCAGCTAAGCATACAAGACGTAATGGCAAGTTCTGATGAATAACCTAATACTGCATAGGTGCCCGCAGCGAATGCAACCACCATTGTAACTAAAGCCACCAGCGTGCACAGTACAGCATTCTGCAACCTGCCTTTATTAATCCTTCTTGTCTTTGTTTCAATCGATTTAGCCTTTGTTTGAATCGATAAAAAAAGATGCATAAAGACGGAGGCAGTGGACGCGGACATGGCTATTGAATTTGCAATGATAAATACTTTGAAAGCGAAGTTTCTAGTTAGAACTGCAAAACCTTGGTCCGGTCCTTTGTCATTTTGGTAACCACCAGGCATGGTGAATCCTGCTGCGAAGGTTACCGTAGCTATAAGTGTAGCCACTATGAGATATGCATTTTTTGCTTCTTTGGACTCATTGATGCTTTCATCATCTTTGTTTTCCACATTCCTTACAATTCGATGACCTGGTCTGCCCCCATTATTCTTCAAAACGTGTAAAGGATCTTCCTGCAACAAAGAGAAGTAAATATTATCTTTAAAAACAAATGAATTCAAGGATGAAAATAGAACAATATTGCGGTGCACCTCTAGGATCGCAGGCCTTCGGTATCCATGATAAGTTATAATATCAATGACCCTGTGACCCTCAGATTTTTACTGGCACAATAGAATTTACAATTACGGCCATACCTGCTGTACTGGGAAAGTCTTATCCGTGGGAATGTTGTCAAAAGCGGTCTGGTTATTTTTGTTGAATGCCATCTTATCAACCCGAGGATCACTTATGAATTCAGTGCCTCCATACAGAGAAGCAGTAAGTTGATGGAGAGGTGTGTTTCCATCAACATCCTTGCCATTTAAGAGGACGTTACTAAGCCATGGATCTCCTCGAACCAAACGCTCTATTTCAAATTTATGGTTCTCAATCGCATAGTGAAGAATATTTCGTCGTCTCTTGTCAACCAGTTCACAACAACCAGGACAATGATAAAGGAGCTCTTTCATTATATCTACATGGCCTTTGGAGGCTGCAATGTGAAGAGCCGTCTTCTTGTCTTCCTTGTCACCAATATAAGCAGCACGTTTATTTGATAGTAGTAGTCGTTTTACAATAGAAGTGTGGCCCAAAAATACAGCCCAGTGAAGTGGAGTCCATCCTCGTGTATCTACCACATCCGTCAACTCAGATGATAGGTTATAATTCCAACGTTCCGACCTTGGTGCAGTCCAACCTTCGTGCTCTAGTAATTTTATCGTTATTTCTAAGCAAAAAAAAGAACATATACGGATATGTCAAAAGCTAGAAAGATTTTAAACAGTTTACCCCAGTCGTCCAACCCTACCACCAACAACTCCCCCCCCCCCCCAAAAAAAAAAAAAAAAAAAAAAAACCAAGTTTTTTAAGTGCAAAGTCCGCTATGATCAAGCAAATTCATCTAGATAGATTTGCTTCTTCTTTTTTAAATTATTATTATTTTTTCTCAAAAAAAAAAAAACAGCCAAATCCATCTAGATCAATTTTGCAGCAACGCACTAAACTTCAGAACTACCTTTTTTTTTTTCCTTTTCTATCATGAGTAAAATAATGGCACGTTTACTTACTTAGAATGTAAAATAATCATGAATCGGAGACTGAAATGGGAGAAGCAAGGAATCGGTATTGATTCCAGAGGATTGATTCCTAAACTCATTTCCCCCCTTCGTAATCAAATTCCTCAGTATTCAGGAATCGATTCCTGATAAGGAGGTGGGACCTACACCCATTCCGGATTCCTTCATGTGTTGGTAAACGCAGGAATTGTTTTACCCGGAATCATTCCGATTCATTTATATGTTAGTAAACGCTGGAATGTTTTTACCCCGTAATCATTCATTCCCATTCCAAGTAAGTAAACGTGCTCTAAGATTAGACTAATGACACGTTTACTTACTTGGAATGAAAAATAATCATGAATTGAAAACAACTTGAATGGGAAAAGAAAGTAATCGGTATTGATTCCGGATGAGTTGATTCCTAAACCCCTCTCCCCTTCATAATCAAATTCCTGAGTATTTAGGAATCGATATTCCTTATAAGGAGGTGTGACATACACTCATTCTGATTCCTTAATGTGTTATGTGTTAGTGAACATATGAATATTTTTACCTCGTAATCATTCCATCCCATTCCAATAGTAAGTAAACTTGCTTAGTTAGTGGTTCTTTTCATACCTATTATTTTAGTATTTGGACCTCATATACTAATTTTCACCATTAAATTTCCAATTTTGCCCATTTTCTTATCTCTCTCTAGTCTAGACCGATCATTTTCTTCCTACAGCCATAACTCCCTCACCATCCACCCCCACCTACACAACCATCTCCGACAACAGAAATCCATGGCTATTAGGTATAACCCCAAAAAAAATATGTAGAAGAAAAAGAAGGCAAAGCGACATTAATTATAAGTCGATAGCTATCTGCACTGATTATCCATGGTGCAATATTTTGACTCTCATTATAGGTTATTATTGTATCAACTAAGGGGAAATTCTCGTGTAGTGGTGGGTATCTCATACCCACATTTACAAAAGTGAGAACAAATTTTGTTGTCAAAGTTGTAATTTGAGTCCTACTTTGTGTAATCTTAGTTCTAATAATGGTAATTAATTACACCTCTTACGACATTTTACAAGTTTTTAAACAAATTCGTTGTCAATGTTGTAATCTTAGTTCTAATAATGGTAATTACACCTCTTACGACATTTTTACAAGTTTTTGAACAAATTTGTTGTCAATGTTGTAATTTTGTTTAACTATATGTAAATAGTGTAAATGAATATGGTAACTTTTGTTCTCAATGTTGTAATTTTGGTTCAAATATTTGTAAATTTTTGTTCAAATAGTTGTAAATGAGAGTATCTCATACCCACCAGTACACTAGCTTGTCTCTCAACTAAGAACTATGCATGTATTTTTGTTTAATTGAATTCAAAGAGAGCTAGAGCAAAGGAGTTTGCGTTTCTCAGTTGGGAATGAAATCAAATATAGATCAAGAGGTGCCTAAGATTTGCAGCAAAAATAAAAAAAGAGGACAGAATATTGGGGCTGTGGCAAGGGATTCATATAATCATATGCTATGTTCACTCTATTGCTTTTAAATTTTCTTTTAGATGTAAGATATATTGAGATGGAGAAAGTCAGAGTGTTCCTCACTAAGGACGAGATGGATATAGAGCATGATCTTAGAAAGGCGCAACCAAGTAATTGCACTGTTCGTTTGTTTTTTTTTTTTTTTTGTGGATTTTTTTTTGTGTGTGTGTGTGTGTGGAATTTATAAGAAGGATGAATAGGATTTTGAATTATTCAAAAATGAATGGAGGTCCAAATGCCAATATAAGAGGTACGAATAGAAGCACTCTTAGGCTAAAGCTTATTGCAGTTTATTTCTAAGCATATCAAGCATAAAAATGTAGACCAAATATACATGCAATGAAATGAATATGGTTCTTAATTATTTGAGTGCAAATAAATTTGATCCGAAAATTATTTAATGTAAAGAGACTGTAAATTAAGAAAGTTCAAAAAAAAAAATCACTCGAATAAATGTCACAAGGATTTTTTTTTTTTTTTTTTTCATCAGTCAGCTTTAGGAGAAGTTTCTTGAAGCCAAAAAATAAAAAATAAAAATCTTAATTAAATGAAATTTAATTAGAAAAGTACCTAGCAATGTATAATAACAGGCATTTAATTTTATAGCAAATTACCTGCAAGTCATTTTTAAAACTTATATTATCAATTAAGCTCCCATATGTTTTTATCTCTCATAAAATCACCAAAATATAAGAAGTAATAATATTTATGAAAATGTCACCACATTTTTATTTTCTATTATTGATCAAAGTATCATTGCATCCAAATAGTTAGTCATTAATTGAATAACTATTCCCAATGAACGAAAAAGCTATTACCAACAAACGAAATAGCTACAGTTGGATAACCAAAAAAATCAGGTCACCTAGATAATAATAAAGTTAGTAAAAGTAGTCTTATTTATTTCTTCAAAAAAGTAGTCCCATTTATTATTGACCCTTAATTTTATGTGTACCTTCATGATTGCAAATCACTGCAGCATGTAGAGCTGTTCTACCATCGGGGCCTTGGTAAGTTGGATTTTGGCAAAAGTGCAATATTTTAGAAACTAATTCATGATGTCCTCTTTCGGCAGCCAAGTATAATGGAGTCTCTCCAGCATTGTTAGGAGAGTAGGAAAATCGACGATCGGGGCCTTGGTAAGTTGGATTTCCGAGAATGAGAGATATTCGAGAAAATAATTCATCAAATACTTTGTTGACAACCGAGGACGGTGGATTCTTCCCAGCATTGTTATGAGAGCAGGAAAATTCACGATCGCCACCAATCAACAGCTCCACGACATTGAGGTGATTAAAGCGTGCTGCCTCGTGTAAGGCGGTGTCCTTCTCCTTGTTAGTTTTCCTGATGAACTTCTGCGCAGACAAGAAGGCTTCTGTCGCTGACACCCCTTCCTCAAGGTCATTACCATTTTTGGCTTTCGCAACCTGATCAATTAAAACTTTAGCAATGGCAGCACGTCCGTGTTTCGCTGCAATGTGTAATGCGGTCTCACCACTCTTGTTCTGCTGCATTAGCAGCGCAGGACATTCTTGAAGAATCCTCTTGACCGTGTCGGTTGACTTCAGTACTTCTACAGGATCAGTTGATGTTTGGCAGGCTACATAAATATGGAGGAACGTGTTACCCATGGGACTCGATAGGCAAAGATCCTCTATTCTCTGAAGACCATCGATGTTGCCTTCTTTTGCTGCCTGGTATGTATCATTATCCATGAGAAGATCGAACATGGCGGCCTCTTAACGTACCCTTTTGGTGTTTTTTCTCAGACAAATCGGAGAGATTGATATATTTTGATGATTTTTTATGGAGTGGATAGATTGAGATCGAAGAAGGCGTATATATAGCTGGGGTTCCTACTGATCGCGGCTTGGTGATTAAGGATGGAAATAATTATGTATATGAATAAGAGGCTAGGGTCTCCGACGACGCCATTTAAAATCAATTTGAAGTAGGTTTTTTTAATTTTATTTTTTTATAATTAACATATATTATCACCAAAGAGATTGTTTACTTTAATCAGCCCGGTTTTGTTGACTTGGGTAACAATTTGGTGGGGGGATGCTTGGTCTGTTCTTTTCAATTCCAGTTAATTTGTTGCATATGAGGTGTAGAGATTTGGAATGAGATTATTGGACCTCCCACAGTCGTTAAAAAGAAATATATATACACTTCAACAGTTGTAAAGTCTTTTTCCCTCTGGACTGTAGTAGCATAGTTTACTTAACAAACTCGTTTTCAAACGAGTGTATAGGGTGAAATTTCGAATCGCAGATCGAGCTGAAGAGAGAGATGCTTTTTGAATCTTATGTTCATATGCAACAACCATAACTTCGTAGGTATTCATTTAAACAACTAAACATCATTAGTACAGCAGGTCATCAATTAATTAAATTAACTGAACTTGACTACCGAAGAGAAACTTCGGAATAGTATAATTTAACTGAAATTTTGCGGTCCACATGCAATTAGCACTAAAAATTTGAACCGTATGTTCATATGCAACAACCATAACTTCATAGGTATTCCTTTAAACAACTAAACATCATAGTATAGCGGGTCATCAAGCTGCACGTACTACTAGAAAAAGTACCAATCACACGAATAAGAATCCGTGTGAAATTATAGTATTTCAATATGAAATTCTGTGTAAATACATCAATACACACGATACAGCTATGAGTTAATAATTTGTATGTATTACTGGCGTTGCTAATACTACTTGCACACAAACTAATCATTCCATGTGAATATTTTTGTAGGTCCCACTTAAATCACTCCTCCTCAGAAATACATTTATTGAATTTTATTAAAAAATTTAAACATTCACATATTTATTTCGGGTCCCGTTTAGAATGGTCCTTCGATTTATTGTCCATTGTCCTCAATTTACTCAACACCGAGGCCGGTAAAGCCATCGTAAAGAAGATCAGTCTCGTTCATCAGATCAACATCACACCTAAGAATATTAGGTTTAATGAGGTGTTTATACCATTGATCTGAAGAAAGGGGAGGTCAAGATAGGGGCATACGAAGGAGGAAGATGAATCCCCAGATTGCTCCATTAGACCAAAGCAACATACTTCCTCAATAAGCTGCTAATTAGATGGCTGAGAAGTGCCTTTCACTCTTGATGGCTTAGAATATGTATTTGCTTTTCAGTTGCATATTATTTTGTCTGCAAAATACGAAACCCCCCGTCAAATTGAGTTCCCAATACCACCAAATTCATGGGGTAGAACCAACTCATCGGATTCAAACAGAATAATCACAGAAGAAAGAGAGATGGAGAAAGTCGTTTGATTTGCTAAGAAAGATCGAAACTTTTTGGCTCAATTTCCTGCTGGGTTTAAAAGAGCTTCCATGATGTTGAAAGATCCTATTAGAACCAGTAAGATTAGGCAGATCTACAAGAAATAGTAAAGAGAAGAAATTGAAACCCATGCCCCTACCTGGGGATTTGGCTTCTTCAATTTCATATATGAGGTTAACTGAGGGAGAGAGAGATCTGAGTATTTTCCATCAGTTCTCCTTTTTTTTCTTCTCACAGCCCCTACTTCCTAGCCACCAGTAAAAGATAAGAAGTATAAAGATAAAAGTCGGTACCTAAACTCTATCCACAGCAAACTTCTTCCTACTCCTTAATTGAAGTGATTCCTAATTGCCCTCGGTACCTAATTCACAAACCGCCTCATACTACCATCAGGGGCGGAACCACGTTGAAGGCTATATGGGCTCAAGCCTAGACAACTTTTTGGACTAAAAACCCAAGTATACATATATCTCTCAACCTATACCAGCCCAAAGAAAGAAAGAAAGAAGTATAGGTTGGTTCATTCACTCATCGCGTGTATTCCCAGAAGGCCAGAATCCCAGCTGATTCGCGTCATCGACTCATCCCAGCTCCCAGAAAAGTAGCCCACAGCAGTTGACAGCCTCACGCGGTCACGCCCTCTGTCCCTCACTGCCTCACTGTCTCTAGTGTTTCGAACTTTCGATGGAGCCATGGAGGATTGGAGGTTATCCCTAAATCGATTGAAACAACTCAAATAAGGTATACCTATCGATCTCCCCTGTTTTGAATTTGTGAAGCTCTAAATCCCAGATCTGAAATCCCTGAAATCCCAGATCTTTCTGAGTTGGGCTTTGCCTATTCTGTTTCTTACCACTGAGGGAGAGAGGGACAGGGACTGAGGGACAGAGAAAGAGAGACTGAGAGAGAGAGAGAAGAGAGAGAGAGAGAGAGAGAGAGAGAGAGAGAACCCGGTGGTTACAGGTTAGCTGAGGCGGTGAGGCCTGAGGAAGTGAGGATCTTGATTGAGTTGATTCTTGATCCGTTGAATGTTGATTACTTGATCATGGTGTGAATGTTTGATGGTCGATAGAGTCATAGAGGGGATTAGAGGCTAGCTGATGAATTGATGATTCATGAATGATGAATCATGATTTGTGATGAACATCAACTCCAAATCCAAAATAGAAATCGTACGAATATATAGAAAATAGATAATGGTGTAGTCATAGTAGTTCAGATAGGATTAAATATAAATAAGTTATAATTAGCCTAGACAGGAATTTGATCCTGGTTCCGCCACTGACTACCATCAGTAAGGTAGCAGATCTGATTAATGGGGAAACTAAAAGCTGGAATCAACATGTTGTACAGGCTACCTTTCAACCCGAACTAGCTATAAAAATTTCAGTATTCCATTGAGCAGAATTGCAGTGGAAGATTGATATAGATGAAGGCTAGAGAAGAATGGAAAATACACTGTCAAGTCTGCATATTGGATTGCTCGAGAGCAGGTTATGGGAGAGTTCCTAACTTCTACCTCATCTGAAAATCCATATTAGGTTCTATGGAAGAAAATTTGGAACACGAGGGTTCCTGGCAAAGCCTTGGAGGGCTGCAAACAACATATTGCCTACTCGAGAAAGCTTGAGTACGTCACAAGGGATATACCGATCCCTTAAACTATCTGCTATGTAGTGAAGCTTGGGAAACAAATAGCCATGTGTTGTGTCACTGTCCTGTGGCGCAAGAAGCTATTGCAGCGGCAAACATTCCAATTGATAGCTGCTTGCCGTGCAGTTTAAAAGAGTGGCTTTTGCATTAGGGACCACCTTAATTAATAGAAATGGAAAACCACGTTGTCATGTTCTTCCTTTTCTCTTTCATAGCATGTTCTCCACGAAGGAGAGAAATAGAAAAACTGAAAACCCAGATGCAACTCCCTTTTCATTTTGGTTTTCAACAGAAGGAATGGTCATGTGAAGGAGATGGAAGTGCACAATAGTGACGAGAAAGACCACACGTGAACCTGTAATATTCTTCTGCTTTTGGTCTTTTGACAACCTGCTCACCACAAACTAATTAAACAATCTTTCATGCTTAAAAAGCATGTCTCCCACATGCTAGTCTTTTTCTTATGTCTTCACAGCAAGCCGTGGGAAGCATACTTGCATTTGATTAATTAATCATACTTCACCATCACTACTAGAATTATGGTCTCAGACATCGTCCAAAAACCGATGAAAAACAAAAACTCAACCGATGTCTTTGTGGGTGATGAGAAAGATCCGGAAAATGCAGACATCGGTTTTTAGCCGATGTCTAGTATTCGTGTAGACATCGGTTCCTAATTATAAATCGATGTAAATAGGTTTAAATAATAACAAACTTACATGTTTTACTATTGTTAAACCCACATTTTATTGTATTTAATGCTTAAAGAAATATAGATTACACAACACAAGTTTGCGTTTTAACATCGTTATTGATTTAAGAACCGATGACTGATACTGTTACAGACATCGGTTCCCATTTTGGAACTGATGTCTGGTACTGTTACAGACATCGGTTCCCATTTTGGAACTGATGTCTGGTACTCAGTAACATATCGTTTTCGACAAAAAATCGATGTATGTATATTTTAGTAACATCGATTTCCATTTTGGAACTGATGTCTGGTACTCAGTAACATATCGTTTTCGACAAAAAATTGATGTCTGTATATTTCAGTAACATCGATTTTCATTTTGGAACTGATGTATCTGTATTACTAGACATCAGTTTTTATGGTTAAAACTGATTTCAACTTTATATCTAGACATCATACTAGAAAGTACGTCCGCGCGATGCTGCGGGTTTAGGCGATAAGAGTAGTAATCACAATCTTATAATGTTTGCCGAATATGCTATCGTTTTACATATCATAAAAGCTAGTTCACAAACTTTTTCACTAATTCATACAAACTCTCTAATTCTTCCATTATCAAATCTATACATTCCTCCATTTCTGCTTTACAGATCACCAGCCTCCTCCACATTGTAAGTTGAATTAGATGCAAGAGAATACTTCTGTGTGGCTGAAAATTCCAGCATGACCAACCTATATATAATCTCCTCCATTTTGGCTACAAGTGACGAATATGTCACAGCCAACAATTCCATAGTCAAAGCTTTGTTTTCTTTTCTTCTTTCACGTTTGCTCTTCTCTTAGTGAAAAGTATCTACACAACTGCAAAATTCATAAATCAATGATCAATGATCAATTCATGACAAAACAAACATAACAAAAATCAATCACTGTATATCACTAAAAATATAATCTTCCAATTACAAAAACACCTCCAATTAAATGACCACTAATAAATTTCCAAAAACACCTCCAATTTATGAAGCAAACACCTGATTTACAAAGCCAATTACTAATTGCATAGTCCTCCAATCATGTAGCAGAGTCATGTGAGAAACAAGGAAAGCTTATGTTAGACAATCCATAATTCCATATCATGTAGCAGAGTCATGTGAGAAAGAGAGGAATGGTTATTACCCGGCAATGCAATTCAGGTAGCTTAGACTCTGAAAGGAGGTAATCCATAGTACTTGCTTCTCGAGCTCTAAGATCTCATCCAACTCAGTTGTTCTACCAGATGCAAAAGCACATTGGGGTTCCAAAATTTGTGCAAGATTTATTTCTAGAAGACACTGCAAGTTAAAAGGGAATGAATTTTCAGTTTCAGACTACGTGATTAGGACAATACTCATTATCAAACAAAAAGTAGTAATGTTACTCACATCTTTAATTTTTTGAAGAGCAGTAACACAAAGTGTATTGTTAAGTTCCACATTGTCATAGTCCCCACTGCAATTAGTTTTAGCAGCCTACAATGGGCATGGTATAGTTAAAACTTCGTCAAAAGTAATGTAAGTATGTAACAGATGCTGACAATATTATACTTCAAATGAGCAGTAAAAAATTATTATGCACCTCATAGATTTCATCTTAAATGAGTGACACTCGGTGAACATATGAGATTCTCTCATTTACATCAATAAAAGAATCTGAAACTGGATTTCCAAGCAAGTATCCATGTTTCAAGCTAAATCAAATTATACATTGACAAAGAAACAAATTAAGGGAAAACTAAAATGAGATTAGATAGTTTACTTGAAGTTGCATTCTTAGCCTTGACCCAGACTATAAACCTGCAATGCAGTATCCAAGGTTTAGGAAGTTAAATTAAGAGAATTTTTTGTTTCCTTCACAACACAATACTATTAATAGGATGGGTAGGAATGTTACAGGGTGAAACAAAAAAATAGAATATGTGGGAGAATAACTTAATGTAGTCATATCAACACAGTGAATAATCCAGCAGTTCACCAACACACCCATAACCAATCAGATAATACTTTGAATGAGTTCTTAGATTCTAACATCCTTCAAAAGAAACAAAAGACACATTTATAAGGTTGTGGGGGCATGAAGCATCGAAAATTCAAACATACTATAAATAAAAAAAATGGATCAAAGTTTTACCTTTTCTTCTCAGCAGCCTGGAGCTTGGCATCCAGTAGCTCGCCAAGGTCTTCCTCTTGAGAAGAAGATCGAGAGGGGCTTCTGGGCTTTGTCCGGGCCTTGTTTGAAAACTTTTCATAGTGTTCCTGAAGTCGAGCAAATTCAAAAAACTAGACATGTTAGGTTCTAGGCTAAAGAGTTATACAAAAACAAAAGAATTGGGAATCACAAAACAAAGAGATGGAACCAAAAAAAAGTACAGTAATCATCAATAGCATGAAATTAAGATTAAGTAATCTATTATAATCCTTTGAACCCCATCACTATCGGTTTAAAACACAACGACAGAGAAAACCAAAAATTTGAAAAACAAAATTGACATCAGCCCACCTAACACAAACGAAGCCAATACCCTTGAAAGTAAAGGTAAAAGCTTCCTTTCCTTGAAGATAAAGAGAAGAGAAGGTGTTAGGTAATTTTTTTTGGGAGGGGTTTTCTGTTAAAATTTGGATCAAAAACACACTAGGACAGAATTGGAAGCACAGTCATGATGGATCTTAAACCAATCAAATAAAGTTGTTAAAACTGGACTTGTATTCGGCTCAGTTCATCATCAACCAAAATCCAAAATCATCATCCCAGGAAACAAACAAACGCAGAATCAGAAATCGAATCAAAAGAAGAAGAAGAAGCAGAAGAAGAAGAAGAAGAAGAGGACCTGGCGGCGAAGATCGGCGAGTCGAAGCTTGGTTTGGATTTGCTCAACAGTATATTCTTAAGAAGAATGGGAACAATAAGTCCTGAATATGAGTCACCACCAATGTACAGTTGATTTCCCTGAAACCTTGGGTGTGCATATAACCACTGTTTCACAAATCATAGAAATGAGTAAGAGAAACTGCAAGATTTCAGAAACATGAAAATAAATGCACAAATAGAAGTACTTGTGATTCTTTTCTCCTTACCTTTCTTAAGTATAGGTCTGTGCAGCTGATTTTGTATCGGAAGTATAGTACCCTTCCGAGGTTGTAGAGTATGAAAACCCAGCACCAACTGGTGCATCTATAAAGATTATGTTGGTCATCTACATGATTATAAGGATTTGAATGAATTAGATTAGCCCAAATTCAAAACATAATTAAGCACCAAATGCATAACTTTTTTATAAGCACAAAGTGGATTGAAATCTAAAAATTTGCACCTTGGTCCATGAATTGGATTCATAATTATAGTGGGTATGCTTCCATTGTAATGCAGATCATAATTATAGTAGGGCATACTGTAAACACATCTAAAGGTATACTTATTTTAGCGTTTAGGGCATACTGTAAACACATCTAAAGATGTATAAAGATTAGTAATATTCAAATGTTCTTTTTTTTTTTTTACTAACTGTTTTGTTCCTATTTTGGTAGGCCTACGATTTAGTATGCTTCTTTATCTGTCTCTAATTAAACGTCAAAACTGCAGATTGGATAGAAGATAACAGTTATAAACTGCAACCAAACCACTCGAAGTAAAAAACCAATCCAGTAAACAAAGAAGAGCTCCCAAGTATTGTGCCAGCTCTTCTAATAAACAAAGAAGACCCTGAGTATCTACTTCCCAAATTCCAGTCATTCTTAACCACTCAAACAAAAGATACAGAAGAAAATGATCCATGAAGCTTACCCTTAAGCACCCACGTACTCTCCTCCTGTTGCTGCAAATACATTCGCAAATCAATCCAAAACAAACACAAAATGAAAAACAAAAGTTGAAAAAAAAGAATACAGCAATAGATAACTCACCAAACCTGCAGCTCTCATGCTCTCTTCAACGTAATTTAAAATTTCGTCTCCCTCTCCTTGTTGATCACAAACCCAATATCACAACCATAAACTCCTGCATCACCAAAACCCCAAATCTGTCAATGCAAGAAACAAACATAGCTAATAAACTCATAACACACAATGACGATCATTATAAGCAAGAATAACTACCGATTTGTATAGTGATGATCCCAGAATTGCAGCCAATGTCAAGACAGTCCTTGCCTTCAAACCACTCATTCTTGAAAACCTTTAATCTAGGATCTTCCTCTGCAGATTGACAGCCAACATGTGCAAGAACTAAAATCAAACACAATCAACAGGCACCAGCTCAAAATACCACAGATTTAAGCCATTCAAAGACAAACCCAACTCAAATACATAAGAATTAAACAAAAAAGCCTGAACTTTAGATCAAAACTGGACAGGGAATCAGTATTGGTGGTCACGAAGAGGAGAGAGAGAGAGGACCTACGAGACTAGACGTTGGAGAACTAGCTAGAGCTGGCTCAAGTTGGAGAATGACAAGCTCAGGTCCGCTGATAAGCTGGAGGTCAGATCGGATCTCAAGCTCGAGGTCTGGAGAACGAGATCGGGAACTCGGGGTGAGAGAGCGAGGCAGGGGAACACGGGGTCAGAGAGCGAGGTCGAGGACTTGGGGTCAGGTCGGAGGCGGCTCCAGTCGGCTTGGGTTGGAGAGGGACTTAGAGCACGTCAGGTTGGAGAAGGAGGACGGGGACTCGACGCAGGTCAGCTTGAAGAACGATGAGGTCGACAGTTGAAGTGAATGAGCTGCTGAAGTCATTAGCTAGGGTTCGACAGTTTTAGAGAAAGTGTGGGGGGGAAATGAAATAATTGGTCCCCGCGTTTCTCAAACTTTAAAACTTAGTCCCTCCGCGTTTTTTTTTTTAATTTTGGAACGAAACTTTTCTCATCGTTTTCTTTAATGACTGATGTCTATAATACCAATGGAAATCGGTTTTTTCACAAACTGATGTTAACATGTTTTTTAACATCAGGTGCAATCCTGACCAATTTAATAGTGGCGATGTCTAATGACATTATTGTAATAGTGCATCATAATTAAACAACTTATCATGGGCTGCACATGAACGTGAGGAAGACCCATGCATGACTTTGTTCTTTTGACAGCATTTTCTCCTCAATACAATTAAACAATCTTGCATGCTAAAATAGCAAAAGCCACCAATTCTTCAACACGTATGAATTTATGATCAGAGAGCAAAGCAACCACACCATACTTCCGTCAAAACAATTACTCGCTTTTATACTTTACACGGCTAGCAGAGTAGTTTTGGAATGCCAACAATATTTTATACTAACATATTGGTGTGAGGCGACGGTAAATAGCCTTGCCGGTCCAAACTAAGACGCGCTACTAGAAAAGCGTACGGCAAAGCGATGGGGCGCCTGTTTTTGCAGAAGGCGAGCTGTGATGCGGCCTGGGGGCAATGAAGAAGGTGAAGTCGTGGGTCCCTTTTTTTTTTCTTTCATCTTTTGCATCAAGACGACGTGGGTTTGAGTTAATTGCTCAAGTATATTGCTTTAAACGACCTCCTTTATACGACGTCGTCTTTGGCAATTAATTAAAGCAACAAAACGACGTCTTTTATAACCTCATTTTACCTCCTTTTCTTTCTGTTTGATAATCATTCTCTATTATTCAGCCAGCAAGGTCATTTGGAATTAATTTACTAAAGTTTCTTGTAACCAATATAGACGTTTTTATACATCAGCAATAGAACTGATAGAACTTATATTGCTAGTAGTACCGTGATAGTTGCAGATACCACTTGAATATTTGAAAATATATTATTTTTGTGGATTTCTTTCTTTGTTTTAACCTAAATATTTTCTTATATTGTCTATAATTATAATGTATTATTTTAATATTTTCGGGAAAGGCGATCTCCTCAACGCCTTGAAGCACTCGCCTCGCGAGGCTCTAACAAGTCACCTTCGCCTTCGCCTTCGCTTTCGCATTTGAAAACATTGGTTGTAACCACTATCACTTGTCATACCAATTCCAACAAGTGCAGAAGCTACAGACACAAGACAAAGCAGCTAAATTGGGTAAACATTGGACTCCACCATCAAGACAGCAGCTCAAAATCAATGTTGATGGAGCCTTCTTGCCTTCTAAAGATATTGGAGGCATTGGTGGAGTGATCAGAAGAAGAGATGGTTCTTTTGTGGCTGGGTTTTCAAAGTTTGTATAGCACGTTTCATCTCCAAAGCAGGTGGAGCTGCTAGCAATCCGAGAGGGCATTGATTTTCTACGGCAGAGTAGCCTCCAAGAAGCATTCCTTGAGAGTAATTGCCAGGTTGCAATACAAGAGGTTGGGGAAGAAGATTTTGAGCTCAATGAAAATGCTAACTTGTTGCTGGATTTACATCGGTGCAGTAAGTATGTATGCAATCTGGAATTCTCTTTTGCTCCTAGAACTGCCAATATGGTAGCACATAGGTTAGCAGCCATTGCTTATGAGTCCAAACCACTCAGGTAT
Source organism: Rosa lucieae (assembly GCA_024704745.1). Classification (NCBI taxonomy): domain Eukaryota; kingdom Viridiplantae; phylum Streptophyta; class Magnoliopsida; order Rosales; family Rosaceae; genus Rosa; species Rosa lucieae. The sequence goes on along the minus strand of CM045492.1, from coordinate 17,266,005 downwards.
GGATAGACTAAGCTCCAGAAAGTGTTCTGGATGCTTTAGCTTTTGATTGTACGTAATCTGTTAACTTAATCAATAAAGTTCATAATGTTTACTCAAAAAAAAAAACCATCCGTGTGTATTGCAGTGTTTCTCACACAGATAAATCTCATCTGTGTGCATTGACTAGTTTTTCTAGTAGTGCTTTGGAAACCTGTTCACCCTCAGGCTCCTTCATTGCATCAAGTGAAGTCATCACCTCTTCAACTTGAACATTCTCTGCAGCTAACGACATCACTTCATCAGTTAGAAGAGTTTATTCTTTCACCGAAGAGGGCACACTCACCTCCTCCTCTTCGAGTAGCTTGAGAAATCTCTTTCGTCCCTTAACTTTGACTCGAGCATCCTTCTCCACAGGAACTTTAGTCTTCTTTTTTGAGCCCTTTGGATGACCTACCTTCTTCTTTTGTGGCGAGATAATCAAGCGATCATCCTTATGAGGTAATATGCTAGGGATAGATCTCCAACCCCAGTCATAGCAGGAGCAGGTAAGGCGAGGAGCTTCTTACCCGGACGCACTAAAGAAAGGGCAGCACCACGCTTTTGGCCACAAATAGTACCATGAGCCTCCTATATCTTGATAGTCTAGAATGCCGGCCTCGTAAAGCCACCATCTTTGCATGCTTGGATGAACGATCCCCAGGTGAGCCATGAAGCATGCTACTGACCAAGCTACGCTTTGGTTCCCCAGGTGGTCCTGGCTTCTCCAATTTTTGCAGCAGACCAGCAGCCTTAAGGCCAGAATTGAGATACTCCGAGAACAAAGCTGCTTGACCATGGTGCTATGCTGCACGCTCAGCAACCTCTGGAGAAAGTAAACTCTTTGCCTCCTGTTGACCATGACCAACAGCCCTAACCTCAGTACCACGTCCTGCAGCCACTTGGGTGATACCAGATCGAACCATAGAAGGCCTTGCATCGGAGAATAGAGTCAAACCCGCCATCGCATTCACAGCTGCAGCAGATTTGAGGGCTTCCTCCTCCTTCATAAATAAACGATCACACCCATTAGTCGGGTGTTCAAACAATCCACACTCACGACACAGCCCACAGACTTTCTCATCTTGAATTGTGACATCAACTTCGACAGAGGTAGAGAAGCTTTTGAAAACCCTAAATCTTCTCCTAGTATCAATGACTAACCTGATCCTCTGTTCCTCGTCCTTACTCTTCAAGGCCACCGTGTCAAGTCTCAAAACCCTACCAATGGCAGATCCTATCATAGATAGAGAGAGTTGATTGTGCAACGTTGGAGGGAGCCCCCGAACAGTGATCCAAAGCTCCAAAGAATGAAGCGGGATTGAATCCACATTAGCAATTCCATCATACGGAGCCAAGAGAAGCATGGTATTGCGGTAAAACCACGGACCTCCGTGAAGATAACGATTGCGATCTTCCTCACGATCAAACTGGAAAACAAAGTGATTACCAACCACTCTGGTTGACAAACCACCCTTCATTCGCCATATAGTCGGCATCGTGCCAATGAAACCGGCCAGATTTGGCCTCCTTGTGAGGAGTTGTCCCACCATATAGTGGTGGTTGTCTTGCAGCGCCGCTTCCCTAGCCAACCTGAGATTGACGTACGCATTATCATTGAGAGTGAAAGCAGCCGCTAGGCTGGAGATGGGATCTGACATGTTTGAAGGAAAATGGTTTTTCGAAGAAGGGTCTTCATAAACCCTAGCAGAGCACAGAGCGGCTAGGTCATGTATTTTTTTGGAATGAAGCTCTCTGATATTGTGCTCACCGCACTAGGTGTCATCTTAGTCATAAGTATATCTTAATTAATTTAACTGAACTTGACTAGCGAGTTTTATCAGAAACTTCGGAAGAGTATAAACATCTTAGACAGACTTTTTGAAAAGTCTACAGGACTCTTTAAAAAGTTGATAGACTGTTATGGATTTCTTAAAACCATTGATTTTAGCAACAAACTTTTATTGATTCATGAAAATCTATATACTTTATTATGAATGACTTCTACAGATTTCCTAGGATGTACAAAATATTAAAAAAAAAAAAAACAAATGCAGCCCAAACACAAAACAAAATAATAACTTGTTGTCTCTTCAATGCTCCAGTATCTTCTAATAGAAATTGACTCAAATAAATGATTGTTAGTCTGTCTAGCGAGTTTGTTCTCATTTCTAATCTCCCAACAACATAAATATACAATATAGATTACTTGATGTTTATGGTTAATTATTCTCATCAATTTTGTTTTCGCCGATTAACATATATTGTAGCAATATTGATCAATGTCTTGATCTATAATCAATCAATTGAAATTCAATTGTTCAACCATTTTTTGAACCATAATATAAATTCAAATTAATGAGAATAATTAATTAATAAGATAAAATTTAGTATGGTTCAAGGTCTTAGGGTTAGACCACAATATTTGAGTTTTAGGGTTTCATAAATCATTTTTACTGCTATTAGGGTTCGAAGTATCACAATTGAAAAAAAAAACAAAAAAACAAAAAAAAAAAAATCACATTCAACAACTACAATGAACATGTTGGGTATCAAAAAAAGTTGATATCATAAAAAATTAGAGAAAAGACAAAAAATTAAGAAAGAGAGATGATGAAGGACAAACTTCTTCGTGCGTAGAGAGAATAACTTTGATAGACCTTTTTTTTTTTTTGAAGAGGAAACTTTGATAGACTTTTTGAAATCTTTGGTCTGAAGGCTGGAAAATTATTGGAGTTTGTTATATATAGTTAACACTACAAAGTCCATGATTATCCATGATTTTCTAATTCCATAAGTATGAATGATATTTTGAATACTTCTGTACTTTTATTCATTTTTAAAAGTCATAATTGAATACCTCTAGATTTTGGTGGAATTCACGAAGTCTTTAAAAATCCTAATTGAATACCTCAAGACTTTCATGGATTGTTAAAAGTCTATATTGAATACACCCAGACTTTTAAATTCCATAGATTTCTTTAAAACTTCCACTAATTCCATATACAAGACACCCCCCTTAATTCCTTTCAAGATTTGCATTTGATAAGATTTTTATTCTTCTTATTCACCCTTTTGTATTTAATGTTTTTTTTTAAAAAAAAAATTTAAAAAGAAAATTGGCATGGTTTTGTGAACAAAAACCTAAAAAAGTCGTATGAATTTAACTCTCACTTTGTGTTAATCTTTCTAATTGTATCAAACAAATATATAAATAGGTGGTTTTGGTTGGACCTCTAAATTTGATAATTGGACCTTTATTTTTTTTTAAATTATAAATAGACTTTATCAACTCAGATAAAAAGACAAATAAGGACAAAACCAAGCCAATTTTCTTACAAAAAAATTCATAAGGCTAGTAATCCAACAACAACAAAAACATTGTGAATCACCCCTACCACAAGGATGATCCAAGACCTTTCAGCCTTTCAATTTTGAGGCTTCCAATTGAAGGATCGTTGATGCAAAAATTAAAAGCTGAAAATTTATATATGATTCATAAAGGCCTGCTCACCTAAGAGACAGTTTTTAAGGGACTGTGAGGGACAAATGAATCTGATGGCTGAAAATAAATGCACAGTTTTAAGTTGTTATAATTTCTGCTTTTATATTTAATACATGTGGTTGAGATGCACTAATTGTCCCTCATAGTCTCTTAAAACTGTCCCTTAGGTGAGCAAACTATTATTAAAGAAAGATGAATTCGGTATTTTCTTCACCAGCTAAAGGCTAATCAATCTACTGTATAGCTATTACATGTATGAAACAATAAATGAGTGAAATCATGAAGCCATTCAATACACTCAAACAATCGAGTTGTTCAAGTTCCATATTTAATTGTTTAAGAGTGTTTGGGTGTTTTGGTAAACCTAAAGAGATGCAATTAGTTTTTAAAGTATTCAATAAAGTAAATTGGAGGTTTAATAAGTATGAGCGGTCCAAATAATGAATTGCTTACAACGAATTTTGGGCCACTAGACTTCGCACTAGAACTCTATAATGACTGACTAAAGGAGCCAAAAAAGGCCCAAACTACATACTTAAAATAGACTAAAAGAACTTGCATAACAACTATGTGGCAAAGACAACATGCGCTGGAGCAGTGAACCCTTGATGTCTCACCTCTCGTCCAGCCAGGAAGAACACAGACCAAGACAATTCAATTGACAGGACCCGCCCCGGATTTCACCCTGAAATCCAAGGTGGGCCCGCAGATAACTCTACCGAGAACTGGCCGAGTCACCCCTAAAGTGGACTACCCAAAACAGTAACCCATAATAGATCAGAGCCAAACGAAGAAGTGCGGAAGCTATTCGTCAACTATGCCTCGAACCATGTACGCCCGACCTCAACTAATAGCGCCTGCAAACTGGGCATTAGAAACTAAAAGGCCTAGGGGAAAGTAGATGAAAAACGTTAGCGTGAGTGGACAAAATAAACAATTTAAAAGAAAAAGGATTTCATACTTTCCCACATTTATTCCTTTAAAAACTCGATGCATGCACAAATGGTAAAACACATTTAGCTTGAAATCCAAGGATTTCAAAACGATAAACTGACTAGCCTCGCTAGTCACAACATTCGAAAAATATATCGTAAAACCGAAATCTCGTTTCTCAAGAAGATAAGACCAGCCCCGCTGGCTACAGTGAAAATCAGACTAGCCCCGCAAGTCTAGCAACGATAAGATATGGGGAAGAAGTATCACCATACGAAAGAAGGGAGCCTCCCAGGCTCGGGTTGGAGTGTCCCACACTCTGGAGCACCCATGCTCTTCTCTACTCACCTACGAACACATAGTAAGCAGGGAGGAGTACTAATAGGCTAGCTAGCAATAAAATATAGCGACCCAGGTATGGTGGGTAAAAACCATTCAAATCCAGTAAATCTATAAGGTTTCCCCATAAGTCCGGCGAATAAAGAAAATACGTGTACGATTCCCAACCGTACCCTGAAATTCTCGTAGTAAGTCACAAAAATCAACAGCGTGTCCCACACACTAAAAGAAAAATTAAATAAATCGTTTCCTCGACAAAAATTCCATTTAAAATCCGAAAACAATTCATTCTTGAAATCACTTTATAATATTTCATAAATCTCAAAACCTAAACAAATCCGAAATCACTTCCGATAGCAAATCATCATACTTTATTTCGAAATTCGCAATATCCTTTTAAAACTTAGAGCCAAAATCATTCTGAAATTATAACCGAGATAAATCAATTTATATTCTCAAATAAATAAACGTAATAATTAATTACGAAAAAATATTGCATGCATCACTTAAAAACAAAAGTCCGCTCACAGTAGTGGTTGGCGACCACGCAAACGAGTTCCTTCGTCAAACGGTAGTTCAATATATCGTCCTGTACACAAGTACACTTCTATAAACGACAATTCGAATAAATAATTACGAACCTAAACGAAACCCAAAAATCCCTATCTCCATTACTTCTCAAATTCAATCCAAATCACACCCATAACACCAATTCCTCAATTTACATATTCCACAATGAAAATGAGGGAAATCCGACGGCCGGATTTCCCGCAAATCAATCACAAAACTCCGAACTTCGGAAAATCACAAACAATTCCCAAACTCCTCCAAAATTCATCAAACTTCACATACAAGCTCTACAACATTTATAGGATTTAATGGGCTAAAAACTATAATCAAAACACTGCCCTACACACTGCAGCCACCGCCACCAGCTCTGATGGCCACCAAACTTTGGTAGCAGCACCAACTCAACAAACCCAACAACTTTCTCAACTAAGACAAAGTCAGAAAATGAGTATAAGTACCTCAACAATTAAGGTGAAGGTTGAACCCGATCAGTGAATAGTAACCCAGAAATTCATCTCTTCGATTCTTCCTCCAAGTTGCAAAATGTGGCTCAAGGCTAGGGGCAAAATGATTCTTGGAAAAAACCAAACCTTCGACGCTGGTTTGGTAGCCGGAATCAGAAAATATCGGCATTGACCACTTCTGCTACAGTGAAGTGGGGAGGTTGGGTAGGAGTAGAGGAGTCCAACGGTGCCACTCGTTCATCCCCAGGTGGCCGGAATCGTGAGGTGGCCAGAGTTGCAGAGAAGAGGGAGAGAGACGCAGGGAGGAGGAGAGAAAGAGAGAAATGAAAAGTTACCGGTTGCCGCAGTAAAAATTAAAATATATACTACTTATCATGAACAGTAACTTTCATATTTCGCTTATAACTTTCACATACCAACTCCGATTTTTACGTACCACATATGTACGCGCTCGGTTTAACATCCTCTATAACTTTCATACAGAACATTTTCTCAAATTTTGACCCGAACAAAATGTCAACTTTTAGAGCCACTAAAAGTATCGAAACAAAGTAAAAAGTGAAAGTAATTGTCGTTTACCGTCTAAATGACTAGTAAACGGGTAAATTGAGATACGGGACGTTACACTTCACATGTGTCAACACTAACTCGTAACCTAGAGTCCACCTGACCAGCCTTTGATCGACCAAGCCTACACTCATTGTGATCTGAACCCGACCAAAAGGGTTGCCGGACCTTTAGACCTAGGACTAAATAAAACCCAACACCGTTACCACCCTAATGTCAACACCGTCAGCTCACTATTGCTCCAAAATCACCATCGCCTCTTACCCAAACCTGACAGGAACGACCCTCTAGAAGGCCAAAATGCTCGTCTATGCCACAGCCAGACTTTTCCCCTGACCCAAAACCAGACAGGAATGACGCTCAGGAAGACCAAAGTGAGGATTGTCTCTGCCACATCCTGTAGTGCACTCGACCGAACATCTAAAACCTACCACACCATCCGTTGAAATCCAAGACGACAACCTTAACTCAAGAGAGTAAGGACTTATTTAAGATCTGACAAACAGATTCAAAACTAAAGGCAAAGAAAAAACTAAAGACCAAACACCAAGCAAAAGCTCAAAAACGACGAAACAGACTGCCATGCCCACTGCCAACAGAACGGCACCGTCAACCCAAACCCTACCATCACTCCTTCTCACGTGTGCTAGCCCCCGACCAAACAAAGTCAGATTGGGATCGATCTAACTAACCCAAAATTGGCCACCCATCAGCTCCAACATCACCACGCCTCGGCCTTGGAACTCCACTCCGCCTCGCCACGCTGCAACCCTACGTCGCTGCACTGCCGTGCCATGTCGAAAACCGCCCCAAGACCTGACTGACATCCGAGATCGGATCCCAAATCGAGACAGAACCTCTCTAGGTTCGTCTTAGTCATGAGATCGTAGTTCCAGCCACGGCCAAGATCTCGAATGTAGTGGAGACGCCAGAGCCCACTATCGGCAAGTCATACCCCGCCACTCCTTGCCTGCTCTCGCCCATTATCTGAGATGAACATATTGAATTCGATCTGCCCATACCGAGATCAAACAGCCAATCTCCATCCCTGGACCGCACATCTGTGACAGGACCTGCCCCGGATTTCACCCTGAAATCCGGAGTGGCCCTGCGGGGCCCACCTTAGAAGAAATTCTACCAAAAATTTTGGCGGAACTTCCCCTAAAAATGGACTACCCTCAACCTGTAAAACACACAAAACACTTCAAGCAAACCAACCTTATACTCCTGGAGCCACCCTGCTCTCAATTACCATCAACTCCACTTTCACAAAACACAAAACTCAACTTACAATACTAATGCCAAAGGTTATCAGAGCAATACTAATACACAAAGATATGAAAAGAAGAGTAAAGGATCAAGGGATCCTACAATGCGGAAATAGTGACAAGTATGCCTCAAATGCCATGTACGCCCGACCTCCACTAATTAGCCTGCAAACTGGGCATTTGAAACCGAAGGGCCCAGGGGAAAGTAATTTAAAACATGTTAGAGTGAGTGGACAAAAATAAATAAATAAGATAATTCAAATGAAAGTAAAGCTTTAATACTTTCCCACAATTATTCCATTAAAAACTCGATGCATGCAACGTGGATAAAACATATTTCTCTCAACACGAAAATTCGTGAAAACATTCCATCCCCGCTGGTCAAAAGAAATCAAGCTAGCCCCGCTAGCTGAAGGTATCAATAATCAAATATGGGGAAGAAGTTCTCACCATACAAATAAGGGAGCCTCCCAGGCTCGGGTCGTAGTGTCCCACACTCTGGAGCATCCCATGCTCTGCTCTACTCACCTGCGAACACATAGTAAGCAGGGAAGAGTACTAATAGGCTAGCTAGCAATAAATATGACGACCCAGGTATGGTGGTTTAAAACCATACGAAAACTCGAAAATCAGTAAGGCTTCCCCATCACTCACGAGAGAAAACATATTCCAACGACGTGGCCCCGCACGCCAAAATAATCTCGAATTTATAAACCATCAGGTGAGACATAATCGATAAATATAATTCCCTCAAAAATCCCATTTTCGAAAGATATTCCAGAAATCACAATATCGACGAATAGAAATGTATTATAAGTTTCCGGAAATCACCTCGGAAAATAATTGGTCGAAAATCATGCTTTCAGATAAAAGCCATATATCGGAGATACTTATCGAAGGCTCAAAATCCATTTCCGAATCATAATTGAAAATAATTTATAATTAATCTCCGAAAATAAATCATAAATCCAATCCGAGAATAATAGATTCGTAACCGAAATTCATGTGGAAAAACAATGTCAAAATTTTAATCCAAGCAAAAATATTATACTCAATAAATAAAATGATAATTAAATTAATCTATAATTCCAAAATAAATGCATGCATCATTATTTAAAACAAAAGTCCACTCACTATACTATTTAGGCGATCACGCATACGAGTTCCTTTGTCAAGCAATAGCTCGGTACATCGCCCTGTACACAATTATATTCCGTGAATAACTATTCAACAATTTAATACGATTCCTAAAATTAAATCCTCATAATCACATCTCCACTTCTTCTCGGATTCAACCCAAATTATACCACTAATACCAATTCGTTAATTTAAAGGTTTCAAGGCAGAACCGAGAGATATCCGACGGTCGGATTCTCGTAAATCGATAATCGAAACTCTTAATTTTTTAAAATTCATAATAAATCCAAAACTTCACCAAACTTCATATACAAGCTCTACATGAATTATAGAATTTAACTATCTAAAATTTGGAATTAAAGCACCACCCTACCCGCCACCGGCCACCACCTCTGATGGTCACCAAATTTTATGTACAACATTGTCTCAACATTCTAAACCACTAACTCAACTGTGGCAAAGTCAGAAAATACCTCTAAGTGGCCGAACAATTAAGCAATCCGAAGTACAGTGAAATTTTCCAATTCTGCTTTCTTCCTCCACGCTTCAAATCGCTGCAAAAGACTTGGGGAGCATCATCTACGTCTCAAGGCGCTTCTGATCGGCCAAGGTTTGTCGTCGGAGGTGGCCGGAATAGGGAGAAATCAGCGTTGACCACTTTTGCTATAGTGAAACTTCAAGGACCCGATGCGTTGTTTTCCGGCCAAGCCTCCGTGAGCCACCACCGCAGGCGCCAAGAGGAGGTCGAGACGAGTCCGTAGCCACTGGTTTCACTCTTTTTGGTGGCCGGAAAAGAGAAAGCAACCGGAGTTGCAGAGGAGAGAGAGAAAACGCGCAGAGGAGAAAGAGAGAGTTACCCAGCCCAACAGTGAAAATTTCAAATATGTACTACTTACTATGAACAGTAAGTTTCACATTTTAGGCCATAACTTTCACATACGAACTCCGATTTTTACGTACCACATATGCACAAACTCGGTTTAACGTCCTCTATGACTTCCATGAAGAAAGTTTCCTCAAATTTTGACCCGAACGAAAAGTCAACTTATAGGGCCACTAAAAGTACTGAGACGACAATAAAAGTGGAAGTAAAGATCATTTACCGTCCAAATGACTAGTAAACCGGTGAATTTAGGTTCGGGACGTTACACTCTGCCATTAGGCCACTTTGCTGACCCTGATCACCATCCTCTCCCAGACATCGGCGGCGTCAGGCAGGGAGAGAGCACACGCACACTGTTCTTTTTTTCCTCCGCGCGTGGGGCGTATTCTTATTTCTTGATGAAATTAGAACCAAAATCTTGAATTCCAAATATCAAATTTGGAGGTTCAACTAGAACCATTCTATCTAAATATACACTCAACACTTAAAAAAAAATTATAGCAAATTACCACTAACTACACTGTTAGTCCAGTATTTACCATTAGCAGGCCTTTTTTTTATTCCTCTTGCGGTACTGTTCTTGTTCCATGCGTAAAGCCCAAACCCCATGCAGCCTATTTCCTAACGAAAATGTCCCTACACACACACATATATATATATATATTAAATGGGCATGGGTCTCCATTTTAATATATTAATATAGGAAGATAAGCGAGAGAGAGCGAGAGAGAGAGAGAGAGAGAGAGATCTATATCTGGATTGAGATCGAGATCAAAATCAATCAAGATGATGAATTTGAAATTCTCATTCAAACTAGAAGTTTGAATAGTAAATGAAAGGGGGGGGGGGAGAAGAGATCTAGATCGATATCTAGTTTCGTATTGAGATCGAGATGTATTGAGGCAAAGAATCTAAAATTCACACTTAAAAACTAAGTTTGATTTGTAAATCTAAGGTATTTTTTAGGTGTCTTGAATTTCTCAATTGTATTTCTATTGAAATTCACAATTGATTGTTCCGTACTTTAATTTTGTTCTTTTTTTTTTTTTTGTTCATGGAGTTGTCATCAAGGTCTAGCTAATATGTATAATCTGATTATTGTTTTTTATTGCAAATACATTTGATTTTGCTCAATCGTTGAAAAAATTGTTGCTCTAGCTAGTGTAACGCCTCAAGCTGCACCTCACCAGCTTAAGCTTGTCACAGTGCCACGAGTCTCTAAAACATAAACCGAATGCTCGATTTATATCCTAGAGAATCACTAGGCATTTGTTTAGTAAACTTTTCATAAACGCACAATGGAGCTTAACAATAATTTTGAGGTGAAGTTCATTAAAACACTAAATCAATTTGTTCGTCCAGAACTTGAGATGAATGTTCACTCGAAAAATAACAACTTCAAGAAGTACGAACTCAACTAGGTTTGGCACACGACTAGCTTTCAACAAATTCCAGAACATGAATTCGAGAAATAGAATTCAAAATAAAGTCCGTAATTCGAACATGAATTCGAGAAATAGAATTTGAAATAAAGTCCGGAAGATGGATTGCTAAACTTATCCTGCACACCCAGCTCCGTCCACTATTGTCCCATCACCAGTGCACAGTACATGCATCCACACTGTTGTAGGGGTTAGCTTTCGTCCTTGCTCCTCAACAAGAACTCTACCTCGACTAGATTTGAAATCAATAAATAAAATTTTGGGGCCCCAGTATGAAAACATGCTCAAACCAAATATTTCAAGGAATGACAAACTTATAAAAATGCTTTGTGACTCAAAAATTGATGCAAGATACTCAAATACGCGCGTTGAATCTTACCCGATGGCCTACCCTGTGGACACTCTACACGATCTTACCTCAATTAATTTGTAAACCAAGTAAGAATAGTGAGTGCGTCTGCTACCTACTTACACACACGGAATCATGTCGTCATTGCTATTGTTGGTATATATATCGCTTAAGCACAAATATTGGTAGCACAAGGCTCACTAGCCATGTAAAACAATGCCAATAATGCCTAGATATGATGCCAATACCAAACAGTTGTAGTATCGGGTAGGCCACATCTAGGCCCACATTGGAAATAAAGGGGTGACAAGCCCACACCACCACTATAAATACATGTCTCTCCTCTCATTCAAGGTAAGCCACCACTCTCCATTTACTCCTACCTAGTCTACATTCTTACATCTAACTGACTCAGGCATCAGAGGTCAAAGGCCGGCTAGACCAGTCTTCACCTTTGACCATTGTTCTTGAATGGCAGGTATGGAATCAGGAGATGGAAGCTCTCATGATCATGTTGTTTCTTCTACAGAAAAATTTGGCGCTATAAGAGGGTTAAACCTCCGGAAAACATCCACATAACTCACCATGAGCAATTTCATCATTTCATCGAAAATTTTTTTATCCGGCAACAAATTTTCTCTCTCCTCTTGGATCTCCCTCTGCTAACGTACCAAAAGCTCATATCTTCACATTTCTTTCCTAATCTTCATCTCCCTCACATCAAAATCAAGTTTCTTTTAGCTCTTGGGTTTCTGCTCAGTAAGTTTTGAGGAGAGAGAAAGTGGATCTGAGATTTTCTCTCTCCTACATCACTGATCCCTCGTACCATCACGTAGCTCACCACCTTCACACAACCCCAATCAAACGTCAAATAATCCGGGGTTTTGCGAAATCAAACAAATTTGAGTTCTTGGGTTTTAGCTTTACAAAGAATTTTGAGGAGAGAGAAACTGGATCTGAGTTTCTCTCTCTCCTCCACCAATGGATCTCTAGGCAGCCCCAGGCCTTACCTCCACCAACATCAGACTTATCAGTGTCGGACGAGTCACAACCCAGCTTCCATCATCCGCCGACGCCAAAAAAAGAGGCTCACGCGCCGGCACACAATTGATCTGGACACCCATATCTGGGCACCAGAGCTTTCTCTTCTCCATCCATTCAAGTTCTGCGTACCACATTAGCAGATGCTCCTCTTGTCTGGATCTCCAGGTTGTCATGACTCACTTCCCAACACTATTAATTTCCTCAATCTACAAGATTCTAGGTTGGGTTGATTGGTGACAGAGAGTAATAAGAGCGAAACTAAATCTCATATCTTTTCCTTCTGGCTTGACGAACCTCGAATTACCAACCGACAACAACAAACTCGGGGATTCCAGGACTACTCGGAGTTGAGGGAAAGATGAACGCAGATTACAACTGAGCTTGAGATCACAGCACTATCTCACTTGTCCCACACCGAGATCTCCAATTGTACGACCGCTTCAACTGCTGCGAAGGCTTTAATAGGAATTGGAATCTCCAAAGTATTGAGTTTCGCCGGTACCTCGAAAGTGGTATCATATCTAAAGTTCGATTTCCACCAGCCCCTCTGTAGATCCCTCTACTTGCAAGGCTAGTTGCTATATCACCAAGCATAAGTAACACCCTCTTTGGGACACCCACAAGCCATGGTGAGGCCCAACCGAGACATGCATATTGTAGCCCTATGTTCAAGGTACGCCACGGTATCCGGAAGAGGCAAATACATCGCCGGGAAGCCACCTTCCCGGCCTTGCCAACATGCCCTCACAACTAGGCTTTCTACACTAGAATAGTGATTTCTACATCCCACATCTAAGAAAATGTAAAGGAGATGGTTTCCTTCATCTATAAAAGGAATGACTCCTCCCACAACTCAAAACATCACATTACACACTTCGTAATCTCCTTGGGCCGCAAGGCCCAAACACACATAGTACAATATTCAAGTGGACGTAGTCTCCCGCTAAGGCGGAGATGAACCACTATACATCTTGTCTCTCTCCCTCTCTCTCTCTCTAAAGCTAACTAGAGACCCCTTCGGTTTCTAAAGTCAACATTGGCGCCGTCTGTGGGAAGCCAACACAAAGGCTTCATCACGTACCATGAACTTCGGTAAACATCAAATTAGGGCTTGGTCAACGCCATCGGGGTTGGTCAAAGCCCATCGGGGCTGTTCCACTCCAGTCAATGCTTGGTCAAAGCCCATCGGGGCTGGTCAAAGTTGGTCAACGCCCATCGGGGCCAGTCAATGTCGAACAATGCTGGTCCATGGTCAGTCAACGCTGATAAAGGTTAGTCAACGCTCAACAAAAAAGGGCAACGCTGACCTACTCAAAAAAAAAAAAAAATTCATTTCTGGTGCCAATTCTCTCTGGACACCCAGAGATCTGCTTTGGCCACCCTCCTCCTTCGCTGCATCAATCCGCCAGCAGCAGCTCTTCAGCGCGACTGTGCCGTTCCACCGCCCTCCGCTGCCCATTATCCACGGCTGTCCCGGAGCTCCGCTAATGCCCAAGCTCCGTCGGTCACCCCCGCTAACCCAAGCTTCTTCTGCTAGCCACCTCAGCTAGCAATGCTCCGCTAGCCACCATGTCGCTAGGAGCAACCGCCAGGAGGCCTACCGCCGAAAGAGCTCCGCCAGCCAAGGCTTAACCGCTCCACTAGGCACCGCCAGCAAGCTCGAATGCTACCGCCGGTAGGCCATCCTCCACCTGAAACAGATCGCTAGCCAACCTCCGCCGGAAAATCTTCCACCACACTGTACACTGCCACTTTCAACCGCTGGCCAAGCCTCCGCTGAGTTCCAAAACTCCGCTTAACTCCAAGCCCCCGCTGAGTTCCAAAACACCGCTGGACGAAGCTTCATCCGCTGGCCATACTCCGCTTCAATCCTCTGGGCCAAGCTTCAATCCTGGCGGAGCTTCATTTACAATAGCGGAGTTTCAACTTCCTCTTCACACCTAGGAAACTACTATGGACACCCATTCTTCTTGGCGAATTTTCTTGGCAGAGCTTCACGCTCTAGAATCATCAATCAGTCCCTCTCCAGACTCTACCTAACGGAGCTTCACCCTCCTCGACTTATGGATACCATCAGTTCATCACTCTTTAAACTCATCATCAGCACCCTTGTTGCGCTAGCGGCGAACACCAGCGGCAAGCGCTAGTGTTCAGTTTAGAGCTTGACCGCCATTCCAACTTTATGCTCGACCTACAAGCATACTTTGCTGGTCGTCGACTTTCCCAGAGTCCGGGGGTACTAATCAGCTCTCAATTGGTGCAGCACCTTCAAAATGACTTAAACACGACTCCTACTGGGCTAGACAAAGATAAGCTCTCTTATTAATATCATTATTGTCCAGCTATCACTAAACTGCACGCGCTATGGATTATATCAACCACACATGCCTACATATATGCGACACATGATCTGCTATTCTGATGCTTTACCATATCTCATTTTTTAACTCCCTGGAGTACAAAGTGCCACGCACTAAAGAGGATGGGGACTTGTTTGTCACTCTGCCTATACGCATGAACATCGTACACCTACTCAGTTGCTCGTCACATGCATCATGACTTATATATTGATTATCTTGCCTACAACATTTCAATGGACAGTTAACCATGTATCAGAATACATCCTAATTATGCTTGTTTGTTAATTAGCCACGTATAGTCAACGTTGTCATACTTGTTGATCATGCCAAGCACTTCCAATATAAAAGCATATCCTACCAATTATCATTGCAAAGGATTGGTAGTCATGTTCCATTTATCATGCATAAGACAATTATAAGGGCATAATATATTGACGTTGCTTGAACATATCTGCTACGTCTTCGGTATGCACACAAAAAACCGGCAAACTAGACCTATACTTCCGACATATGCAGGAACTCATACACATGCCCATACACATTTACATATCAATGATGCCATATGCATTCACATTCAATGATGCCGTCAGCGTGCTATAAACAAAAATAGATGAGTATTCAATCTATGCACTGCTCTCTAAAGTCAAAGCATGCCTTATATGTCTCTTACTTTAAAGGTTTAAAACTTGTTCGCAGCGTATAACTTCTAATAGACACGATTTGCTATGCTGCAAATCAAAGTGCATATCAAAGTGATACATATCAAAGTGCATGCTATACATGTCTTCTGCGCATAGTCATGCTGCCTCCTCACATGTGATTTTATCAAATACCACACCTATGGGTTAATTACATGACCAGCATGATTGTGATTTTACTCTTGGTTTACACCTTTATATGCTGATGCACACCTAGCTTTCCATGCTAATATATTACTGTAGCTTCACATGACTAGCTTGCAGGACACACACACATTATTCTAGGTTCATACCTTTACAATAATCTTGCCTATATTTCTAGTGTACATGCACTGACATGTCAATCACTATAACCATTCACACTTGAAATTATGAGAGCATAACAGGCATAATTCACATGGCAACATCATAGCATGTCTGCCTCATTCCAGATTGGTCATTTCCCTTCTATATTATGAGGGAAATTCGAATTAAATAACACCATGCCAGATAGTGGTGCTAGCTATATGAACATAGCCCTACTATATGAACGTACGATTACATTGTACCCCTTTGTCTATGTGATCGATCATTTCCCTTTTTATATGATCAAATTAATCACACTCCTGTCACTTGAAGTACAACATCTCTCATGCTTCTCCCCGCCCAAGTGCTAACAAATAATCCATTTTGTTGCTTGGTTAGTTTATTGATATAAATAAAATGTTAATCATTTACCTTATGTTAAGTAGACACTGTCACCGAGTACCGCTTCAATTAACAAGGCTTCTACTAAGGAACTTCGCCGGAGCAATGGAGCTTTATGCTTGGACAACTCCAACATGATTTGGGTACTTATATCAATTCCAATTCCAATTGGCTCCAAATAGGCATAAGATAAGTAACTATATCTCAATACATGCTCTTACAATTAGAGCTATTGTCATACCTTTACATGCTTTTAATACTTTTAAGCATGCCCACAATATACCACACTTGATATACATTTACATGCTTCTATGACTTTAAGCATGCGTATGTACACTATGTATCAATGTTACTAATACGTCTACCATGCTAGATATGTCATGCTTTATGTCTCCATGACCTCCAAGCATGTTTACAACAATGCAAAAATATTATTAACATCCACATTACAAGTACATGCTACACATGCCATGTTTCTATTTAATTACAATAAACATGTGCCACTCAAACAAACTATGTCATGCCTATTTGTTGTTCATACAATTAGCAAGACTTACATGTACACTATATGTAAATATTTTGTCTAGCCTCTTGGCCACCATATTTTGTCAAACTTTCCCCACGGGAAAGAGACCTAAATGGGTCTAAGACTCCACGAGTCCATGGTCCATGACCAACCGCCAAGCGGTAGGGCAACGCCTCATAATGACAATGACCGCTACGCGGCATTGCACTTAAGCTTTTCTCCTCCGGGAAAGAGTAAAGGGACCAATAAACGTAGCCTACGGCAGCCATTGATCATGCGGTTAACCCCCGGTGCTTGGGTATCAAAGATTAGATTCGCTACCTAACACCCACTGTTTATACGCAGCTCCCCTCATCAAACAATTTGCCGACCATACGAGGTCTATAGCCAGGAGTGGGGAACTCTTTGGAGGGCCTAGCAGGGGCCCACCCGAAAGGGCATAAGCGTTCGCTCCAACCAATTCTAGATGGACGACGCACTTGCACTAATTATGCTCATTATACGTCACAAAGCCACGCTTACCCTCCTTGACTGGGGACTTCGGGGACTTGTACATATAGTCTAGCAAAATTAGCAACGGTTACGCTCATGCCACACGGTATCACCTTCTAGCTACCCGCTAATGCCTCAGCAGCATCCTTGAGCTTTCACGTTCCTGCGTCAGCGGCACCCCCGAGCTTCCCGCTCTCGCCTTCGTGGTACCTCGAGCTTTCAGCTCAAGCCTTCGCGGCACCCCCGAGCTTCTCTCTCTAGCCTCAGCGTCACCCCGAGCTTCCACTCACGCCTTTGCGGTAACCCTGAGCTTTCCTGTCACGCCTTCGCGGCACCCCCAAGCTTCTAGCTCTCGCCTCAGCGGCACCCCGAGCTTCCGCTCACGCCTTCGCAGCACCCCCGAGCTTCCGCTCACGCCTTTACGGCAACCCCGAGCTTCCCGCTCACGAGTTTCTGCTCACGTCTTTGAGGCAACCCCGAGCTTTCCGCTGACGCCTTCGCAGCACCCCCGAGCTTCCGCTCACGCCTTTACGGCAACCCCGAGCTTCCCGCTCACTAGTTTCTGCTCACGCCTGCGCGGCACCCGAGCTTCCGCTCACCCCCGAGCTTTCCGCTCACGCCTTCGCGGCACCCCGAGCTTCCCTCTCACGAGCTTCCCACTCACGAGCTTTCGCTCACCCCCGAGCTTCCGCTCATGCCTTCCCAGCACCCTTGAGCTTCTGCTCATGCCTTCGCGGCACCCCGAGCTTCCGCTCACGCCTTTGCGGCAACCCCGAGCTCCCTCTAATTAGCTTTAATTAATTGATTTAATCACGACTATTAAGGAATTAGCCAATCAATTTGGTGGCTGATTTTCATCTTGATTATCTATTTAAATAAATTGACATCTAATCAGCGGACGAAATTTAATACTTGATTTGACTCGGAATCAATTGATTTAATTTAATTGATCCGCCTTAATATCAGCTGATTAAGTCGGAACAAATTTATTTACTGCCGTCGGGCTTTTTGTATGCCGCCACGTGTCATTCCCTGAGTCCGCCTGGTTCTGCTTACTCATAAGCCCCATGCACATTTTGTGGGACCCACATGCCGACTAAATTAGTTCGGTCATAATTTCAAGTGTTGACCGATTTATTTAATGAATTTTATTTTCATTAAATTTTTGGTGTCTACAAATGCCCCCACTTCAAGGTGCGCCGTAAACATGTTGTCACGTGTAGGAGGTGTGACTTGAAGTTTTGAATTTGACTTTTTTTTCTTCAGTCGCCTTGACTTTGACGGTTTTTTTTTTCATTTTAGCTCGTCGCAACGCATTGCTTTAATGGAGCTAGCTTGTAGAACTCCAAAGTTGTAGAGATTCCTTTGGCATCTTGATTTAATTTGGTAGAGATTCTCTCAAAATGTTTTGTAGAGATTCTCACGCAATCGGAATTTAATTTTGTAAATATGGCAAGGACTTCAAATGAGCATGTGACAAACCCCTTGATATAAGAGTATTTTTTTGTTAAATATTTATGGCATAAATCCTTGATTTTTCTGAAAAAAAATATTTATTCACAAAATTTCAGTAATCAATATATTAGTGCCATATGTAGCAGAAAAATTTAGGATTTCTGCCATATTTTTCTAGTCTCAACTAGGAAATTAATAAAGTGAGAAACCCTAGCCTTTTAATATAAATAAAGGCCTCCTCACACTTGCTTTTCTAACCTGTCTTCTTCAACAACAGTGACTCTAGACTCGGCTATGGCTCCCAATTTTCCTGCTTGGTTGACTTTTGTCCTTATGTTGCAGAATAACATCTAGCAATTAAGGTGATTTATTTTCACTCTTGTTTCTTTATTTATCTGTCAAGGAATCAATGATAGCTTGTGCTTACCCTCTCTTTTCTATCCTCTGACAGGTGCTTGAACCACTACCATTTCCTTGCTTTGGGTTCCGCGAGTCGTCAGTGCATAACAGAGACTGAGGTACGTCTCTCTGTTCCTTTTTTTTTTTTTTTTTTTTTTTTGATTTACGTGTATATATTTTCATAATCTGCTCTTCGTTCAATTGTACATCAATAGTCCACATTCTCACAATTAGGGGTGGGTTCGGTTCCGATCGGTTAGGTTCCAGGCCTAAACCGAAAACCGAACCGAAATGACATTCGGTGCGGTTTTTGCGTTTTGGGAAGTTGGCACCGAAAAATGAACAGTTCGGGTCGGTTCGGCCCAGTTTCGGTTTTTTTTTTTTTTTTTTTTTTTTGAAAAACATATTTTTACCAAATATACTCCTTTGGTATTGTAACTCGAGAAGTTTTTGTTTCTAAAACCTGTAATTATAATCTATAACAAGAAGTTTACAAGTTACTAATGCATGTTTTGTGCTTCACTAGACAATAATCTCTAATTCGATACTCCATAGTCCATATAATTCAATTCATATAGTCCATCAAATTCTAGCATCAATATATGAAATTGTCAAAAAATATAGAGTCCAAAGTTTATAAAAGTCCATCATTACATCAATACTAACCTCACAAATTAAAAATTTATAAGTTCACTAAAAGTTTAAACATAAAAAAAAAAGAATGAACCAACATCAACATATTAATGAGGGCAATAGCATAATCTCAAGCTCGGAAAGATGAAGTCTTCGACTTTGGAGGTAACATTCCGCTCCAACTACTCCCCACTGCAGCTCCACATGGCATCTTAAGCATCTCTACATTAGTATAAGAGAATAATAAAAATAACATTAGAAAATAAATACATACAATCATATATAACATAAATATTACAACTTCATTAACCCAAAAAACTATAACTAAGAAAATATAAACTAAATTACCTCTTTCCGCTTCTTCACACAACTCCATCTCCTCAACAGTAGGCATATGATGTAGATATACATTTTCACTCCTAAGCCAATTTTGTGTACATATCAAAGCCTCCACCATTCTAGGACTTAGGGAGCTACGGTATGGATCAATAATCCTCCCACTCGTGCTAAAGGAAGATTCCGAAGCTATGGTTGACACTGGAATAACTAGAACATCCCTTGCAATGCTGGCCAATATAGGATATTTACAAACTCCATTCACCCTCCACCAATTCAACAAATCAAAGCCTTCACCATCTCCTTCAATAGGATCTCCAAGATATCTATCCACATCGTTGTTTACGATCCCGGCTTTCATTGCTCTTCTCCTTTGCTCCTTCTCTTTCAATCTCTTTTCTAACTCCGTTAGACCCTTACTTGAACTAGATGTCCCCTCACTTGATACTTGAGAACCCACAACCTCACCAATACCACTTTCCCTTCCCTCTTCCTCATACACCTTGTAAAGGTCATACAAGAGATCCTTCACAGTCTTTGTGTTAGCTTCATCATTTTCATTCATATCCCCATCATCAAGAATCTCAAAATAGTCAACAACTTTCTCAAGTTAATGACGTGGATCAAGAACAATAGCAATGAATAGATAGTGATTCAACTTATCAAAGCTACCCCAATACTTGAGAAACTTCTCTTGCATAGGTGATGCAATCTCAGACAAACATGGGTTCTTTTGTTCTTGCAAGAGACCATAAATAGAGAGTATATCACCAAAAGTACTACGAACGGTAGGAGAATTAGAACAACATACCTTCAAAGTGATTTCATAAAATGGTCTCAAGAAATCCATAAATTGCTCCCCATATTGCCAATCAACACTTGCCGATGGCCCTTCTTTTGGCTTTTCACCCCTGGCACCTTCAAGCCATGCATAAAAATTACACGCATCTTCTTCCACCATTCTATCAAAAGCTTTTTGGAATTTCAAAGCTCGTTCCAACATCAAGAATGTGGAATTCCACCTAGTAGGGACATCTAAAATCACAAGCCTTTTGCACTCTAGTTTTACCCTTTCAACACATTCCTTAAAAAAATCAAGCCTTTGTGGGGAGGATCTAACATACCTCACCGCATTCCGAATGGCACCAATGAATATCTTCATCACACTCAACCCATCATTGACAATCAAGTTCAGAATATGGGCTACACACCTCATTTGCAAATTCTTCCCTTTATGCAAAACTGCATTAGGGACACCCCAATCACCTATCCTCCTACTCAACTCCTTCAATGCAACATCATTTGACGAAGCATTATCAACGGTGACCGTGAGAATCTTCTCTATAACCCATTCCAACAAACAATCCTCCAATAGCTTAGCTATAGCCTCTCCCTTATGACTAGGAATCACACAAAAATTTAAAATTCTCTTATGCAACACCCAATTATCATCAATAAAATGTGTAGTGAGGACCATATAATTAATGTTTTCAATAGAAGTCCAAGTATCGGTTGTAAGAGACAACCTATATCTACTCAATTGATGCATCAATTTTTCCTTTTCCCCCAAATAAAGCTTAAGGACATCCTTTGCTATTGTCTTACGGGAAGGAATTCTCCAATAAGGAAGAGCTCTACCCATAAAACGCCTAAACCCCTCTCCCCCAACATGAGAAAATTGTAGCTCATCTAATATAATGTACTCCACACATAACATAGATAGCTCTTCTTGAGTGCATTCTACAGTACACAACTTAGTAATTGGTTTTTTAAAAGAGAAAATCTTTTGCCTTTTAGCTTTCATCATCTCAATATTAGGGGGATACTTTAGACACTTGTCCATATGATTATTAAGGGAGGTTGAACCATTCTTCCTAGGATCGGCATAGTAAATTTTTCCACAATAATTACATTGACCCTTAATTCTACCATCCACCATATCCCTCTCAAAATGATTCCAAATATCTGACCTTTCTTTCCGTTTCAACGCCTCAAGGATGCTTTCCACACTTCCATCATCTTCAAGCTGGGTTGCTTGAGTTCCTTGAACTTCCGGAGTTGCAGTAGAAGTTCCTTCATGGGGAGTTATTGGTGTTGTAGATTCACCAACACTAGTGTTGATCTGTAAAACAGAACAGAAACTGCAATAAGAAACAAAAAACAGAAACTGCAAACATAAACAAAATACAAAAACTGCAATAAGAGACAAAGAACAGAAACTGCAGTTTTAGTGCGCAAAACTCAAACATAAGCAGTTTTGATATATAAGAAACTGTAATAAACTAATAATACTAATACCACAAAACAGAAACTGCACTAATGACAGCAGAAAACAAAAAGCAGAAAACAAAAGGCAGAAACTGCAATAATGCCAGCACAAAACAGAAAAACAAACTGCAGAGTTCAAATAGTCTTGATATATATATAGTTTTAGTGCGCAAAACTCAAACATAAGCAGTTTTGATATATAAGAAACTGTAATAAACTACTAATACTAATACCACAAAATAGAAACTGCACTAATGACAACAGAAAACAAAAGGCCGAAACTGAAATAATGCCAGCACAAAACAGAAAAACAAACTGCAGACTGCAAACAGTCTTGATATATATACCAAACAGCATAAACATGTGTAATGTGATTATCTCAAATCCAATTTCCAGAAAATCCAAATCCCATAGCACTTAAAAGAAACAAAATTGGTACCTGAGATGAAGAAGTTGATTTCGGATTAGCACCGGAACTAGTAGCAGCAGATTTAGATTGCCTCTTCATAATGTTTACTACTGATCACTCCTATTCAAATTCAAGGAGTTGCAAACTGCAATTAGCTTACTGCATATAAAAACAGTAATATATAGTCTAGTATAAAAATTGCAAAATCACATCAGAACATCATTACACAATATTATACTAATACCACATTATACATAATAAATCAAGTACTACCTAAAATTGCAGAACATCACTATAGAACATGAATAAGAGTATGAAACTATGAAATATGAACATTGAATAACGTCTGGGAAAATCAGAGAAAAGATCTTTTAGCAATTCAGAGAGAACTTTTAGCAACTCATTAACAAAACCTGACAATGCTTTTAATACCAAACCTATATCCCAACCTCTACAAGCAAACAGATCGTAATAACTAAATTCAAATGCCACCAGTTGGTGCTAGGAAATAAAAAAACAAGCTTAAGTCTGAAGAGTAAACATCCAGTTGTATAGAACACCACATAAAGAAGTATGAGTATAGTGGAGACTCCCACATACATAGCTCGAAACAAAGTAAATAAAAGATAATACATTTGAGTTCAGCAGCAACTCATTAACAAAACCTGACAATGCTTTTAATACCAAACCTCTCTCCCAATTCCCAACCTCTACAAGCAAAAGAAAGACATTTTGGAATCCCCTAGTACTCAAAACCCTAATAAGTACTCCAAATCATCGATTCTATACACAAATGAGCAAAAATGAATCACACCCATCGATTCAAGATTATGCAATCCAACCCTTACTGGCGTAAAGATTCGGATGAGTGTACTGAGGTGGAGGTGGCTTGCTCGCTTGCTGCTGTGGAGGAGAACGAGCCCAGAACTGCTGTGGAGGACTCGAGGAGGCGAGCTGGTGACTTGGTGAGGAGAGAAACTGGGGGCTGAGAGATGAGATAGAGACTCAATCAGATCGATGAGAGAAACTCAAAAACTAGCCCTAAATATCAGATCGATGAGAGATACACAGTGCTTACCGGCGAGATCGATGAGAGCTTCGATTTCCGGAATGTGATCGGGAGAGAGGTCGGTCTGAGAGAGAGGTCGGGAGTCGCCGAGTTGGGAGAGCTTCGATTTCCGGAAGGTGATCGAGAGAGAGGTCGGTATGACATAGAGAGGTCGCGATCAGAGAGAGTTACAGGCTTAGAGGAGGCGATCTGAGAGAGTTAGGCTTAGAGAATAGAGAGTTAGAGGAGCGACTAGGGGTGGGTTCGACAGAGGGAGTGCGATCTGTGAGAGACTGAGAGTGCGAGGGTTAGGCGAGACCGAGTGGATTAGGTCATTAGGGTAAGTTAAAAACCCTATTAAAAAACGACGCCGTTTTGAGGTTTGCGGTTCGGTTCGGTTTCGGCCGGGCCGAAACTGAAAACCGAACCGAACAGATTCGGTGCGGTTCGGGTATCGGTGCGGTTTTTTTCGGTTTTCGGTTTCACGAGCCCACCCCTACTCACAATATATATATATATATATATATATATATAAGCATGCATGTGCAGAGCCATGTCAAAGCATTGATTCATCTTTTCATCACTTTTTTTCCACATGGCCCACTCCCCGACAATATAAACATATTCATACATATATATATATATATATATATCTATGCACGTGTAGCCCAAGTATGATGATTTTTTTTTTTATCTGAATTCAATGCATGACTTCCGTTTCTTGGACTTGCATCAGAGATTATTCATTTTCTTCTTTCTTTCATTTTTTTTTTTTTGGAAATTGAATTGTTCTTTTTCCATCTTTTCAGGGTGCAGAGATTGATGGTCATTCACTTTGAGAGAACAATGACGCCTCTTCAGACCCTATACGTGTTCCTTCTACAGCGGAACTTGAGCCTTACGCTTTACCCACAAAAGGAAAATCCAATGCAAAGAATGACTCATAGCAAATTGACCCTACAGGTACAATTCTTAACTCTTGTGTATTTTCATTGCACTTTAAGCCCTTTTTTTAACTAATGATATATGTATAGGTCCACTTACCAAGGTGCATCCTCCTAAGCCTCTGAACACCATAGCCTTTTCTGAGGCCTCTCTTGGAGGAGCTGCTATTATAGATACCAGCCAAAGACTTTGTGATATTCGTCAACAAGCTGCTACTGCAGTTTGTGAACAAATTGAAGATATGATAATGAAGCACTCCTTAAAGACCATTCTTTCCAGCAAGGGGGAACTTGACAAGCTGATAGCTGAGCTTAGCCACTATGGGATTGATCCTTCATCCGTAAGGGGAAAAGTTGAAGGATTGTTGACTAGTGCTGACCAATATAACCTGGCACGACTTTCTTGTTCACGCAAGGCTACTCCAGGCACACGTAATCAACGTCTGGCTGACACAGAGTCAGAAATTGCGAAGGTCACTTCAATTCGTCAAGCTGACTCTGATCATCGTCAATTTGCACTCAAGTCTTTGGAGAAATTAAAAGAGGAGCAGCGAAAATTGGAGAAAACAGTGACTTTACTAGACGAGAGACTTCTACTACAGGAGAAGAAACTTGTCAACCTAGAAAAAGAGAAGACTGAAATCCAAGAGACCCCCGAGGTGACCACTGCAGAGCTCGAGACGACAAAATCATTGCAAGATACTTTTGAGAACCACCGCAATAGCTTCAAGGGTTTGACTTGGGTGTGAAGAGTTGTTCTCCATTCGTAACTTATGATGATTTTTTGTTCATTTTCCTTTATTACTTGTAATAAATCAAACTTTGACAGTCAAAACTTATTATGGAAATAAAGTACCATTCTATTTATTTACTTTATGAATAGTAAACAAACCCTTTATTTTTTATTTGATTTGACTGAACTTGAGATTGTTATCCCCAAGCTGCCTACGTATCCTTCTAATAAATGAATCAAGTCATCACGTAGTTCAAGGGTTTATAGATAAAGTGAATTTTTTATTTTATTTTATTTTTTTGTATGTGTCACGTGCAGTTTGGGCTCGTGCTGGCTATGAGCGTCTTCTTACTTTCTTCAAGCGTAGTACCTCTTCAAGAACTTTCCATTTATAAGGCCAATCCTCAGGCCATCTTCAGCCACAATTTTGTAGGCTCCATTGGTGTAGACTTCGCGGACTACATAAGGTCCATCCCACTTTGACTGAAACTTAGGACTAGTCTTGTGTGTCATGATGATAGGTCTGCGCACGGCAAGCACTAGATCACCAACTTGAAAAGATCTGGCTCGAACCCCTTTGTTGAAAGCTCGTGACATTCGAGCTTGATAGCATTCCAAGTGCTGTTGCGCGTCAAGTCTCTTTTCATCTGAGGCTTCCAACTCTTGAAGGCGTAACTTGACGTTCTCTTCATCAGTCAGTCCCTCTTGCAAAGCAATCCTCAGAGATGGAATTTGTTTCTCCAAGGGTAAGACATCTTTAACTCCATATACAAGGGAGTAAGGTGTAGCTTTCGTGGGAGTTCGATATGTCGTTCTATAGGCCCAGAGCGCCTCGTCCATTCTTTCATGCCAATCCTTTTTTGTTTTGCTGAAAACTTTCTTCAAAATGTTACACAATGTCTTGTTGAATGCTTCAGCCAACCCATTTGTCGGGGCGTTGTACATAGAAGAAAAGTGTAACTTGAAGTGATATTTCTCACAGAATTTCTCCATGGCACTATTGGAAAAGTACTTGGCATTGTCTGTGATGATGCAGCGAGGAACACTATATCGTTGAATGATATTCCCTTTGATGAAGTCTACAACATTTTCTTTTTTTATTTCCTTAAGCGGTAGCGCCTCTACCCACTTTGAAAAGGAATTAGTAGCCGCTAGAATGTATGAGTGACTGGCGGAGGATTTCGGAGTGATGGGCCCAACAACATCAAGTCCCCACACATCGAAGGGGTAGGAAGCAATCGTTGGATGCAATGGCTCTGGTGGTTGATAGATGAAGTTTGCATGAAACTGGCAAGCTTGACACCTTTGTGCATACTCCATGCAATCTTTAACCATAGTGGGCCAATAGTAACCCATCCTCTTCACTTGAAAATGGAGCTTAGGACCTGACTGGTGAGCTCCGCATACTCCTGAATGAGCTTCCTCCGTAGCCTTAGCAGCTTCCTCTTTTCCCAGACATCTAAGAAGTAATCCATCGAATGATCGTCGATAAAGAGTCTCCTTATAGTAGAAGAAGCGTGATACTCTTCGTCTTATGTCCGAGCGTTGCTTTGAGTCATCAGACAACTTATTTCGCTCAAGGTAATCAATCAACGGGTACCTCTAGTCATCCACATAACTCCGAAATCCTCCGCCAGTCACTCATACATTCTAGCGACTACGGATTCCTTTTCAAAGTAGGCAGAGGCGCTACCGCTTAAGGAAATAAAGAAAGAAAATGTTGTAGACTTCATCAAAGGGGATATCATTCAACGATATGGTGTTCCTCGCTGCATCATCACAGACAATGCCAAGTACTTTTCCAATAGTGCCATGGAGAAACTCTATGAGAAATATCACTTCAAGTTACACTTTTCTTCTATGTACAACGCCCTGGCAAATGGGTTGGCTAAAGCTTAGAAGGAAAAGCCACAAATGTTGTTGGCTGAACCTTTGCCATGCTTCAAGTGACATGACAAGATGAGCTGCTGCTCGATTTGGTGGTCGTTGTCTTGGACTTGTTCTTCGAGATGACTTGAATATTCTTGGAAGCCATTGCTCGAACGGATTTGTTTGGAATCGTCTTACGGAGAAGGAGATGAGAGGCAAAGAGGTCCCACTGGGCGTGCCAATTTGTAAACACGGAAATCTGAAAGCAAATAAGATGCAGACACGTGGACAAAAATAATATATTTTATTAATTTAAGAGCGGGTTACAATCTTTGGTAATCCTCTGATTCTATCTCCGACGATGAATTTCACTCAAGGGCTTGACGCTTGATCTTGAGTTGGAAGATGGTCACGAGAGTTGACACGTGACGAACGTTTTGACTTGAGGTTGGTGAGGAACCGGCTATTTGGCAGCTTGATGGTTCTTCACACGAGCTTGGGAATCTTCAGAAATTTTGAGAATGTCTTCTTCCCTTTTTTGGCTGAAGTCCTTCTCTTGATTTGTGAAGGGGTATTTATAGTGTCGGCATCTCTCTTCCTTTGGAATGCCTTGATGACACGTAATTAATTACATTTTCCTTAATAACATAATCAAATCAATCAATCCTAATTAACTGATTCAATCACGATTATTAAGGAATTATCCAATTAATTTGATGGTTGATTTTAATTGTATTTCATTAATAGCATAATTAAATCAATCAGCTTTGATTAACTCATTTAATCACGACTATTAAGGAATTAGCCAATTAATTTGATGGCTGATTTTCATCTTGATTATCTATTTAAATAAATTGACATCTAATCAGCGGACAAAATTTAATACTTGATTTGACTCGGAATCAATTGATTTAATTTAATTGATCCGCCTTAATATCAGCTGATTAAGTCGGAACAAATTTATTTACTGCCGTCGGGCTTTTTGTATGTCGCCACGTGTCATTCCCTCAGTCCGCCTGGTTCTGCTTACTCATAAGCCCCGTGCACATTTTGTGGGACCCACATGCCGACTAAATTTGTTCGGTCATAATTTCAAGTGTTGACCGATTTATTTAATGAATTTTATTTTCATTAAATTTTTGATGTCCCGGCAACCCCGAGTTTTCCGCTCACGCCTTCCCGACATTCCCAAGCTGTACAATCATGTCTACTCGACACACCACATGTTAATGGAACATTGAATTTTTCTACCATTTGTCGTTTACCGATTGCGACAAATTGAATTCTTTTCGCGTTCCATTAATACGAGCGACAACCAAACAAACACAAGCGGTTGCGTATTCATCATTCACGAATTACAAACGCTTGCCTTCATGGCACTCATTCAACTTACATCGAGCGTAACTTCGTCAATTCGACCACGTTCGTTCTCTTGCGAGCACCACGCGCATCATATGCAATCCGTATACTCATTCTTGGTATGCTCAAACAACAGTACGCGTTCTCGAGTTTATACGTCATAACCAATCATACTCGGCGCCATTCACATGTATACATCAACATGTATCACGCACCTCGTACAGTCGTATATGCCAACGCATATCAATGCAACTCACATTTTGTTGCCCAATGCAACGAGCATTCTACATATACGTGTTTTTGTCTTTGTTATGCAGGTTAACGACTCTGTTCTTGCTTATGGAGTTCGGGGACTAGTAGGGCTCCGTGCCGCCCGATTACTTATGCTTGATGACTTCATGATTATAACTCCCCAACCAAGAAGCTCCTCTTACTTGGGGACTTCGGGGACTTGTAGATACCTCTACTAGCAAGGCTAGTTGCTACATCACCAAGCATAAGTAACACCCTCTTTGGGACACCCACAAGCCATGGTGAGGCCCAACCGAGACATGCATGTTGTAGCCCTATGTTCAAGCTACGCCATGGTATCCGGAAGAGGCAAATACGTCGCCGGGACGCCACCTTCCCGGCCTTGCCAACATGCCCTCACAACTAGGCTTTCTACACTAGAATAGTGATTTCTACATCCCACATCTAACAAAATGTAAAGGAGATGGCTTCCTTCACCTATAAAAGGAATGCCTCCTCCCACAACTCAAAACATCTCATTACACACTTTGTAATCTCCTTGGGCCACAAGGCCCAAACACACATAGTACAATATTCAAGTGGACGTAGTCTCCCGCTAAGGCGGAGATGAACCACTATACATCTTGTCTCTCTCTCCTTCTCTCTCTCTCTCTAAAGCTAACTAGAGACCCCTTCGGTTTCTAATGTTAACACCCTCATATCAGTGTCGACAACCCAATATCTCAGTATCAGAAGAACAATGAACGGGAGGCAACCCGTATCAGCCAACACCCAAACTCAATCTCAGTAAAGCGCCTCTCGTTGTCGATCTTAGAACTCAAACAAGCATCTGCTTCAAGCCCCGAACTCGGTCTAGGCACCTAGAGACTTCTTTAAGGCCAGAACTCGGTCTCGCAGCAGGACTTTGGTATCACCAAAATACCAATCTCGGTATCGCAACAGGGCTGGAATGGCTCGGTCTAGCTGTTTACGCCACATATCCACCGACTCTGATGACAAAACCCATCTCGGTCTCGGAATCCCAATAGCCCTCGCTCTCGACCTCGTCTCACACCATGTATTCAATTGAATGAATTCAAAAAAAAAATGATGATTCGCTCAATACACCCAGCAACAATGACCTAAGCATACTGTAGCTACTGCCATGCCTAATGTTTCTCTTTCACGACTTGATTGTTGGTCCCAAGAGGA
The DNA here is from genome assembly GCA_024704745.1 of Rosa lucieae. Lineage (NCBI taxonomy): Eukaryota > Viridiplantae > Streptophyta > Magnoliopsida > Rosales > Rosaceae > Rosa > Rosa lucieae. The sequence goes on along the minus strand of CM045492.1, from coordinate 17,235,830 downwards.
AGGCATCACTACTTGAGCAAATCTGGATGGTCTTATGTTCTTCTCCGAGCATCCCACTCTCACCCACTGCAATTTTCTATGAAGTCCGAATCCGAGCTCAAGACCTTGTCTCGAAGCCGAGGATGATGCCCGACACATCTAACCAAAAGCCAAGTCTCAAAACCAGAATATTACTCTGTTTCTCTATTTGGACATCTTAGAATTATAAAATGCCTACGTGTGCTTACTGCTTACTACACAGCCACACACATGCTATACATGATACATCTATACTTGCTCCTATACACCAAGCATATGATATCCAACAAATTGCTTAAAGTATGTATGTACTAGATTATGGTTGCAGAACTGATCATCTATGCCATCATAAGAGGAAACACTTCCATCATAAGCACGATGGCTTCTAGTTACTGGGGGACTACGATTTTTCTTTAACTGCAGAACTAAACTCAAATATGCATATCTATTCTGAGCACCCACCTACAATCTTCCTCAGGGGATCGAGTCACATCCTTCTCTAGGCATCCCAGAGTTCTTCATTGCTTATTAATTGGGAACTGCTTCAAGCAGAAGTCTCCTATTCATTACCTCTGATTGACCAAAAGCAATATACTTGTCAATTTCTACGTATGCTATCTAACCACTCCAACTTGGTATTGCCACTCTATAAATCAGTCCCCTTAATATGCTCTCGGCATCTCCACACTCGGTATCGCTACTCGCTCTAATTATACTCCCTCTCGCTCTCGATATCCCCCATCCGACACAACTCTCTCTCTGCTAGTCACCGACAATCCTCCAGCTTTTGAATGGAATCTTGGAAGTAAAACGTGAACTAAACCAAGCTTGGATGTCTACACTACATTACGAGAAAGGAAAATGGATTTTGGGCTTCCACTCGTGGTAGCACCCAAAAAAAAAAAAACAGATGATCTCGGCACCCAAAGAACCGAGTTCGACACCTATTGCCGCCACCAGAATTCGCACAACTTAGAGGTGGCTCGTTCTCTGTCTTCACAAAAGAGTCTGAGGGAGCAAAAGCAAATTGCATCTTCTTCATTGAACGAGTCTCGCCTATTTTAAGAGCAGGGATCAGTATGCTCCGTTAATTCGACCTGATTGATGTGCCAACATTTCCCCCCACTGAGGTCAAAAGGTTGATGACTTAAAAACAGCGGTCACCTAGACCTTTACTTTGGACACCAACTAGTCCACTGCTCTATTCTCCAAGCTCAGAGTAAATCCCAGAGAAGCTCCAACCAATGCATTTGGCTCAGAGCAGCAAACTCCTATTAATGAAAGCTAAGTCTTCGTACTCTCACTATTCTTCATATTATCAATAATTATATGCTTATATGTGTGTCTGCTGCTCCTTGTGCAAATACTGCCTATAATCTAAGTATATATATCTATCGATCTATTTTTGAAGTATACGAAGCAGCTCGCATAGCTCACTCAGTTTCTCTTGCTAAACACATCGTGCTATTCACTTGCTCAAGTTCATGCCATATATCCTATGATGCACGGAAACGCGAAAATGCCCGTGTATCCCGTATCGAAAAGGGAAACGGGTTTGAAACGCATGCAAAGGTGTATCCAAATTTGGATACGTCCGTATCCAATGAGGAAACACCAAAATGTAAATAAATAGAAAACGTGGGGGTAATACTGACTTTTTACTCTGCAAAAATTGAAAAAAAAAAAAAAAAAAAAAAAAAAAAAACAAAGAACCTAGATCGGGAGAGAGACGCGACTTGGCTGAAGCATCGTTCTGCAAAAACGAGACCCAAATCGAGCATTTCTCCTTCGTCATTCCGTCATTCCTCTTCGGGCTTCGTCGTTCGGTCATTCCTCATACCTGTTCGGAGTCTTTTCTGCTCAAGACTTCTCCTCTTCTAGCCGCTTCGGGTACGTTTGTTCTGCTCTTCTTCTCATATTTGTTCTTCAATTTGGAGCTTGGAGCTTGTTTATGCGATGTGTGTATAGCAGCAATCATGGGCTAGCTAGTTCTTATCCTCTTTGCTTTTCTAGATCGATCTGTTTAAAACCAATATTGCTTTATTGTTTTAGCTGAACTTATCTGGGTTTTCATTGAGGATGCTAATTGGGTCTACATGTCTAAATATTGGGTTCTTTGCATATTGGTCTAACATTGAGAATGGGGATTAGAATACAGTAGTTTCTGATAGCTGTGGACTGGTATCTCAGATGATGAGTATAATTGTTGGTTGACAACTTGACATTATTGACATGTGGATTTTGATAGCCGTGTATTGTGAATTTGTGAATTCACTGAATTGTAATTTGTGAATTGTGAATTTGTCAATTGAATTGTGTATTTTTCAGGAACCATGAGCAGTGGAGGAACACCTCCTATTAGTTCTAGTGCCGGGTCTGTTAACGCCGGTGCTAGTAGTGGATCTGCTGATCCTGAAAATGAGACCATTGATGATAAAGCACCATTGTGGAAATTTGTGAAGAAGATTCAAAAAATGGCAGGTGGAGGAAGTTGGAGGTGGCAGTGCAATTTTTGCAAATGTTTGATTGTGATAAACAAGTACTTTGTTTATGTTTCATATTTTTTTTTCTCTAATTATATATATATATATTTAATTGGCGTTTCCTTCACGTTTCCGTTTCCTATTACATTTAAGATTTACCGTTTCCACGTATCCGATTGTATCATATCTGGGTACTCGTACTCGTATCGGTGCTTCTTAGCTTATATCCATGAGCATTTCTCAAAGCTCACCATGTACTGGTCTGACAGATGAAAACATGGTTGCTGTGTGTACACCTTTACATAGAGGAGTGTCCACCTCTCATAAATTTTTGAACTAAACCACTACCACGTGGTGCACACAAAGCTTTAAGTGTTTCCAAATGAATACCATATCCAGTGACCACCTTGTACAGTTTGCTCACACACACATGTTGTAATCTTGGTTACAACAAATAACATATATTCACATGAATATGCATATCATTCATGTCACCATCAACATATATGTTGTAGTCTTGCAATGTACACGTGCAGATTTTCGCTTATTCAAACTTGTCTCTTGCATCATAATTAATGTCTCGGCTCCATCATATATATTCACAATTATATGCACAATTGTATGCACTGTGCATTCACAAATTTTTTACTATATCAATAGCTCCACATTGCCATGCACATGGCAGTAGCAATCAAGCATATATATTACTATATTAGCCTCCCAGCAAGAATGAACTAATTTTCACGTTGGGGAAACCACAGTATACATCCCTCATATTCACCAAGATTGGTACCATCACCTAGCGAGGAAGCTTTCTTATATGAGCAAAGCAAGTGCACTTTCGATACTCGCTAGCCGACATGGAGCCTTATGTATGCACAACTCCAATCTTCTACAATATCCTCACCATTTACGAACGGCTCCAGATAAGTTCTCATCTACACCCTTTCAATTTAAGCTAATGTCAGGTCCTACATGTTACATCAATTACTATAATCTAAAGCATGACTACAAAATGCGATAATTCTAATAGCATACTTACTATGCCTAAATGTTGATATCACGCTTTACACATCTCCATGATTATCAAACTTGCTTACAAATGCAAAATGTTTGGCATCTCCACTACAATTACATGCTCAACACATGTCATGCTTCTATCTTGATTACATTGCCAATAACATACATGCGATACTTGCCCCACAAATTGTGATATGCATGGATACTTGTTATCATTATGAGCTTAAACTTGCTCAAACACAATCCAACTACATGTTCTAATAGACCTAACGGTCCAAACAGTATCTTGCACACAAAATCGCCCATTGAGCTATACTCAATACTCTTATTTACACACTATAATATTATATCCGCATACTGCTACATATTTAGCATATCTATTGCTTATATCCACATAAACTCTCACTAGCGAGATCAGTCCTCGCTCTCGACATGATAAAGGTTCTCGATACTAGGGGGACTTGCACATCCTACCCTCCATGCCTTAATGGCACATACTCGCTATACCTCAGCGGCACATTCTTGCCATGCGACAGTGGCATACACTCGCCATGCTCCAATGACATATACTCGCCATGCCTTAGTGGCACATATTCGTTATGTTTCAGCGGTATACTTACTTGTCGTGTTTCAAAGATATGTTATCCATGCTTCAGCGGCATACTCGCGATGCTATACTCGCCATGTTTCAGCAGTATCTTATCTATGCTTCAACAGTATCTCATCTACACATCAACGGTATCTCATATATGCTTCAACAGCATATTATCTACACATCAGCAGTATCTTATCTATACTTCAGCAACATCTCATCTATGCTTCAACAGTATATTATCTGCACATCAGTGGAATCTTATCTACACTTCAATGGCATCTCATCTATGCTTCAACAATATATTATCTACACATCATCGGTATCTTATCTATACTTCAGCAGTATCTCATCTATGCTTCAATAGTATATTATCTACACATCAGTGGTATCTTATCTATATTTCAGCAGTATCTCACCTATGCTCCAGCGGTATCTTGTCTACGCCTCAAGGTCATATTGTCCATGCTTCAGCAAGAAACTCGCCATGTCTCAAGTTCACACTCGCAATGTCTTGGCGATACACTCACCATGACTTAGCAGACATACTCTACGCTCATGCCTTAGCGGCACACTTTGAGTCATACGCTCACACCTGGTAGTATACTCTTGCAAACTTGCCCATGGCAGTATTAGCTTGGCTTACATACAGCCTCACTATATAATCCATCCGGGATTCTACTTTTATCCACTCGCCTATGACAATTACATCACGGCTTATTCTATAAATTGGCTAAACAAAAGATGGAATAGCTCAGTTGGCTAGACCATGTGGCTAACAACAACAAAGGGATCGCATACGCGTAAGTAGACAACAACAATACACGCTATATACCTTTTGGTGCACCCTTGAAGCAACTGCACTCATACCAGTTCTCTCTCCATCGCCAGAATCTTATTTGTTATTGCATTGTACTCAATTCTCCAAGGATCATCATACATTCTGTCACTGCCTATGGAAGCTTCCAATGAAATCATTTTGCTATCGCCATAATATCCTCTATTTAACACATTACAATCGACTCGCCTTTGCATGCAATCAACATGCAAACTCAGCTTGCACACAATGGCAGGGACACACTATATAGCAATCTCAAAACAACTGCCACAAGCTGAACAATCCAAATAAAATCTCAAGGCTATTGGCCTATCGCTCAAGGCTATTGGCCTAAATCCAATAAAATCTCAAGGCTATCAGCCTATCGCTCAAGGCTATAGGCCTAAATCAAATAAAATCGCAAGGCTATCGGCCTATCGCTTAAGGCTATCAGCCTAAATCAAATAAAATCCCAAGGCTATTGGCCTAACATAATATCACCAAGGCTACCGGCCTACAAAAATATCACCAAAGCTATCGGCCTAACATAATATCACCCAAGGCAAAAGGCCTAAATCCCAATAATATTGCTCAAGGCTAAGGGCTAACTCCAAAAATATCTTTCGCTTAGGGCTAAGGGCCTAAATCCAAAAATATCCCCCAAGGCTTAGGGCCTAACTCCAAAAATATCTCTCAAGGCTAAAGGCCTAAATCTAATAATATCGCTAAAGGCTATCGGCCTAAATCAAAGGCTATTAGCCCAAACAAAACAATATCACCAACAACTGGTCCTACTCAAACAGCCAAGTACTAGCACTCACAAACCCTTATACGGTAAATATGAGACCAAGCTGAAACGGCTAAACATGCGACCAAGCTGAAAAGGCTAAATATGTGATCAAGCGGAAATGGCTAAAACTAAAAATCGCCAGCGACACGGTTACGTCAATAACTTAACGTTGTCCCAGCAAGCACCCAATATCGCCACAAGCACGGTTACGACATACTTTCTCCTTTACAATATCACTGTGTTTTATCTGCCACTCAATGTCATGTCATCTCTCTATTACACGATATCGCCATGAGTTCTCTCCAATACGCTGTATCGCCATGTTTGAACTCTATTACACGATATCGCCATGTCTTATTTCTCCATTATATGATATCGCCACGGTTTATCTTCCTCCATTATACGATTCCATGCCACGACATGCAAAACAAAAAAGCTGTGCCAACCTTAACAACAGCGATATCGCCAAAAGAACTCTTGACCACTATCGACTACATTCATTACAGCCACTATCAGCTACATTCATTACGGCCATTATCAACTTCGCGCCAAAAGTGTTATTACTATCGCCATATGCAAAAGTAGGCCTACATAGCCAAGGCTATCCCAACAGACACCAAGTGTACCAAGTACACCTTATAGCGAGCACACCTAACGGCATATGCTAGCGGACCCTTGTCCAAACCCTCTTACATAGGGACCGGGGGACTGGTCACCCCCGGCAAAAAACTCTTGCCAAATGTCTGGCAAGTGCTTACGCCGTTTCTACTTGGAAAACAAAATCATCCCAGTTAAGACTCCTCTTAGCCAGGGACTTGGGGGACTGGGGCTATACACTGTACGGAAGTCACGTGCCGAGAATGCTAGCCTTGCACTTCCGATATTTCTACCATGATATAAACTCCCCACCCAAGAGAACTCTTGACCGGGGACTTGTCGGTATATATATCGCCTAAGCACAAATATCGGAAGTACAAGGCTCACTAGCCATGTAAAACAACGCCAATAATGCCCAGATATGATGCCGATACCAAACACTTGTAGTATCAGGTAGGCCACATCTAGGCCCACATTGGAAACAAAAGGGTGACAAGCCCACACCTTCACTATAAGTACATGTCTCTTCTCTAATTCAAGGTAAGTCATCACTCTCCATTTACTCCTACCTAGTCTACATTCTTACATGTAACTGACTTAGGCATCGGAGGGTTGAAGGCCGGCTAGCCCGGTCTTCACCTCTGACCTCTATTCATAGTTGGTAAGTACTAAATCCGGAGATGAGAGCTCTCACGACCACCTCGTTTCTTCCACAGAAACAACGATCACTCACTATCCGACCGGTGTAGCTAACCCTCTAGAGGTTAAGGGGATCGAACCCAAGGAAGTCAGTGCCACCCTTTGATCTCAAGCCATTAATATTTCTCATACAGTTTGGTTAGTATGCTTCACATTTTAACTTAACCAAGCCACATAACTTAACGTGCATCATATTAAAAACAACTTAACATGATAAAAGCACATATTGAGGAGAGTCCCAAATCCTCTACCTGGATTCCGATACTTCCTCTCACGTACTCGGAGAGTCGCGAACCTTCCGTTCCTCGGGTAATTGGAGTCCTAAGTTCCGATATTTCGATCGTTAATAATCTATTAAACAACTTTTGAAATCTTGACGATTAATAAATCGTCTAATTAACTTTTCTTGGTTTGACCAGGAGTTGACCAAGGTTTAACTAATATTTCTTGGTTTAACCAAGTTTGACCAATCGTGACAAGTTCGGTAATAATCCCAATTACCGAACATTTAACTTGGAATTAAGATATCGACTAATTACGACTATGTCGGAGTAATTCAAATATTGGACCGCTTCCTATTTCAAATTTCATCGCATAGTAATTCGACAAAATTACTATGGACAACCAACACAATTCCAATTTCACACAAGGTGTACCCAAACTACTAAGGACACCCAGAATAATAACTTCATCTCTTTCAAACATTCACAACCATTATCAAGACAAAACATCAAGTTTACAGAACCCGATTAAATAGCAACGACTTCATACAAGCAACCCATTCCAATCTAATTCACCATTCTCATAAACACAGTTTCACAGTAAGCATACAATATGGCAACCAAGTTTCCATAAGCTAACCACAGATGAGTTCTTAGAACCTTCAACAAATTCCAACTCTTCTTGTATCAGCTAAATCAAAACAGAACCCCGAAGTGCAGTTTTGTTTTCCAACGAAAAACACAGCAAGTCGAACCCAGCCTAACCAATTCCTTGATTCTGCCACCACCGTCAGATCCTCCAGCTAGCACTGAAATTAAATTTAGATTTTCCCGGAAATCAGTAAAACGATGGCTTGAACCTGAGTTTCTCGGCGGTGGCCAGGTATACCCAAAACGTAATTTCTCCAAAATTCAATCGAATTCAAAATAAACTTACATTAGCACGTAGAGCACGAAGAGTAGATCGTCTTTCACATAGCAAGCAAGCTAGGAAGTGCAGGAAAAGTCGCTGGCGTGGCGGAACATAACGGAGTCGAAACCAACCAAGAATGCATGTCAGTAAAAAATCAATCAAATTCAAAATCTAATTACACAGACTTGTAGAGCATGATGAGAAGAGTGATTTTCATACCACATGCAGGTGAATCGACTACCGAAAATGTCAAAGTTTCTCAGTGCGATTCTCTCTCCACAGTTGACGATTGACTAAACCGCCACCAGAAATGTGACAGAGATGAAGAAATGAGAAGAACGGTGCCGGTGCGCAATCGTTCAGTGGCCGGACGACGTTACTTTGGTCGAACCCTTTGCACGGCTGTCGGGTTTCTCTCTTTCGGGTTGAGAGAAATCGAAGCTGCTGGGATGTTCTGGAGAAATCTAAAGCCTTGATCTGATCATAGCCCCCTAAATTCCATTTTATTTCAAGGGCTAGGATGAAGTGGTGGCTGGATGGATGGCCACGATTACACTGAAGGAATTTCCTTTTCCTCTAAATCATTTTCATAATGCCAGAACTTCAGAAAATTACGATAAATAGCTCGGGTATTCGAAAAATTCCCCAAAAATTTTCACGAACTCGTCGTGTTATGTATATAATTTTCCAACTCTTAAATAGAGTATTTCACCTTGCGAAAATTTTTGAAAAATATTCTCGAGCAACCTTTATTATTACCGAGATCGATAAGTAATTTATCGAACAATTTCCATTAAGCTCAATAAACTTTTCCAGGGATCACATCTAGTGTTTGGTGATTGAATTTTCACAATTATGTTTTCATGAAGTAGTTGATTAATTCATGTCTCCTTGTTGCTGGGGTTTTTAATTTGTATTGGGTGGCCAACGTAGTTGTTTTGTTTCCTATTACCTAATTTGTTACCATTACATATATTTTGATAGTAAAGGTTGTACAAATTCCAGATTATCTACTCAATCCCTATTGAACCTCCATAGCAATGTGCATATTCCTACTAACCCAGAGTAGTGATTACTTTATTCTTAGGATTAAATTCAGTTTACTCCCCTGAACTTTGGGCCTAAAATCAGATTGGTCCTTTTTTCTGAAAATCGATTACGATGGTCCCTATACTCTCAAATGACATCACCCTAGTCCAAAATTTGAATTTGGCTCGAAAGATGACGTTACATGCTGAGTTGGAGCCGACATAGGGGCCCATTTTTCAGATTTTAAACCCTATAAGGAGGGCAAAATAGATATTTCCAATTTTTCTATTTTTTTTTTCTCTCTTTTCTTAATTGTTCTCTCTTAATTTTTCTTTTCTTCTCTCTCTCTCTCTCTCTCTCTCTATCGACAACCACCTCCACCTCCCTTCGATCTGCTGAAGCTCCACATCACGCCATCTTGTTCCTTGTCCTCATCGTCGATCAGAATCGGCGGCGTAGGCACAAGCTTCTCTAATTTCTCTCTATCTCCCAAATCCGATTCAAGCCCTAATCTCTCACTTTCGCCCAATTCGGAGCTAGAGGCCGACGATTCGGAAATTCCACCTCCACCCCCTCGATCGGAATTGGCAGCGTAGGCACAAGCTTCTCTAACTTTTCTCTATCTCCCCACGAAGTTTTTGCAGCTCGAGCGGTCTTGAGCCTTTTCTAGTGACTCCGGCCACTTCACGGCGGTGCACTGATATCGGGATCGTCGGACTCATCCATAGCGCTGTTCGGGGACTCAATGTCACCGACGAACTTCAGAAGGTCAGAAAGAGTAGGGCTTTGAGCTCCTGGGGCAAGGTTGGTCGAAGATACTTGAACACTATGGGGGTTGTTGGGTTGTATTTCTCTATGATTGAGAGTGGGATTGACTGTTACAGGGGTAAATATGGGATCTTGAACACTGGCGTTGCTGGATTTGGGGTACTCGAGAGGCATCGACCTCCCGGTCTTTTCCATGTCCATCAGCAATGACTTCCTCAGATCCAATCTCTCTGATCTGTCAGTCGCCAAGTCCCAACGCGCCAATCTCTCTGCATTGGAGTTGTTGCAATTGAATTTTTTGTTTTGATTTTGGTGTGCAAAGAAGTGGAACAAGTAGCGGAAGAGACTTGTGATTCGGTGATCTTTGAAAGAGTTTATGATTTGGGAGAGACCTGTGATTTGGATGTGCCTAGAAAGAATAGGTTTTTGGTGTAGAGAGAAGATTTGGAGGTGCAGTTCCGGCTTTGGTGAAACATCTGCAAGGGCTGCCATGCAGCGAGGTCGACTTTCATCGTCTTTCATCTTAAACGAGAGAGAGGGAGAGAGAGAGAGAGAGAAGAGAATATAGAAAAACAATAAATAAATAATTAAAAATTAAATTAAATTAAATTAGAAATGTCCATTTTGCCCTTATTAGGGGTTTGAAGTCTGAAAAGTGGGCCCCTGTGTCGGCTCCAACTCAGCATATGACGTCATGCTTTGAGCCAAATTTAAATATTAGACTCGAGTAATGTCATTTGAGAGTATAGGGACCATCGTAATCGATTTTCAGAAAGAGAGACCAATCTGATTTTAAGCTCAGAGTTCAGGGGAGTAAACTGAATTTTTTCCTTATTCTTACTAATCCTTAGTAGCCATTATCCATTTGCATATTGATCTTTCATAGGAACTATCTATTTTTATATTGCCTGCAGTAATTCTCTACATACCCTCAGTAGCCAATGACACAATTCTCTATTGTCTTTAGTAGCAATTACCCAATTTGTACTGACCCTCAGTAGGAAGCATGTCCTTGCTAATGATGCATTACTCAATTTCATAGTAGTTACCTAATTTCTACTTATAATGAGCAAGAATTATCCAATTTCTCACTGTTTTTGTTAGCAATTTACCCAATTCTACTAACTGTCAATAACAATTAAACAATAATACTGACTCTCAGTGGCAATAATTGAATTATGTACTAATACTCAATAGTGATCATCATATGGATACTAGTGAGTCTAAATGTTTTTCATATGAACTTCATGTATTCAGAGAAGATGTAATATTTATTTCTCTATCCATGCATGTCGGTTTCTTCACTTCTAGCATGTATTTCTTAATACTGCATAGCAATAACTTTTACTATACAAAT